>ML256205.1:0-33264 GCA_005239495.1 Nicotiana undulata | reverse complement strand
GGGGGGGGGGGGGGGGGGGGGTGTGGGGATAACAAGATTTAAAATTTTCTAGTTGGCATATTCAAATTCTAATAAATATCTAAAAAATATACCTATGAAGTAAAAATAACAAATATAAGATTAAAAAATATTAAAAAGCTAGAAAGAAAGAACTAGGTTCAAGAAGTTTGAAGATTTAATTCTAAATTTCGTAATGCTGCTTCAAATATTTTTCGCACTTTAAATGTGAGAATTGAGAAAGAAGAGAAAATGAGACGCAACTTGTAGACCAGGTTTCTTCGTATCTTTGGTCCACACAATAATGTAAATATTCCCTCATACCTCCAAGTAGTCCCCTTCCCTTCAATTATTTATGCATTCAAATCTTACTATAAATAGAATCCAAGATTACATCAGTTTCTTCATCCCTTAATTTCAAAAGTATAATTACTAAGCTTTGAACAAAAAAGAAAATATGGGTTCTAAGGCATTTCTGTTTCTTGGCCTTTGTTTGGTTATTTTTTTCCTGATAAGTTCTGAGGTTGTAGCTGCAGAATTGGCTGAGACTTCCAACTGTAAGCTTACTTGAAAATCTCTTCTCTCATTATTTGATATTAGATTTAACTAATTATATATGCTGAAACTTTAGAAAATGTGTAACATCGAATATTCTTTAACCTTTAATATTAGTGTTTATCACCTAGTAAAGCTTAATTTGATTTCCACATAGAGCTAGTAGTTGAGTTACGTTACACTTTTATATTTACTAATAAACGCTATAGCTTGATCATAACTCTTACATATACTCTGTCTATTTTATTTTATGTGTCTTAATTTGTCTGGATAAAAATCTAATTAAGAATATAAGTAAAAATTCTGAATCTTGAGATCTTAAACTAAAGTTTTATAAAAATATACTTAGAATATCATTTGAATCTTGTAGTATTAAACATGTCTTGTGTAAGTAGAGTCATAAAGGGTAAAAATGAGAATGGTGGAACTTAAAACTTATCTGTTTAGTAAATATAGAAAAAGGTATTTGAAAATATTTGAACATGAATACAATTTGGAGTTGTTTTTTAATTTTTGTGAGTGATTTGATGTGAATTATTTTTTTAAAAGTAATTTTTTGGAGTTTTTCAAATTCTGAAAAATTTCGAAATTCAATTTAAATGAAATTTGAAATTTTTATGGTCAAACACTGATTTCGAAAAAAAAGTGAAATTTGTTTATGGCCAAATGGCCCATGCTTTAATTTTCACAATTGATGCAGCAATGAAATTGGATAACGAGAATGAAGTACACGTTGACGGACGTGGCGGATACAATGGCATTGGTGGTGATGGACATCATGGTGGTGGTCACGGCCGTGTTGTTCGTCGTCGTCGTCGCCATCGTGTAATTATTAGGAGATGCCACTATGGTTGCTGCAAGAAAGGTTACAATGGTTGCAAAAGGTGTTGTTCCTACGCTGGTGAGATCATGGATAAAGTTACTGAAGCCCAGCCTCACAACTGATCATCATGTGTAATATATAAAGAGATTAAGTTATATATACCGTTAGTGTATATAACTTATATTGTGACAAGATGTAATAATCTTACTTTAGACCTTGCTTGTAACAAGTATGAAGCCATTCGGTTCTTATGAATGGTTGGTCATGTAATGTTTTTGTTGTACAATATATTGTGATAATATGTTTTCATGTTGTTTATTTTCTTCATATTTTAGAGTCAAGGTTTTTTTTTTCTATTTTATGAATCCTATAAGTCTCTTATAATTTCCGCCCGCGAATATACAATTCAAGTACAAATGGATTTACAATACATCTAATCGATTTTGGTCGAACTCAATAACTATGATCCAAATTTGATATATTTATTGTAAGAAAATTATTAAATATATACAAACTATAAATATAAAATAAAATAACTTAAAGAGACTATAGATATAGATAAGTCAATATACAAAATTTGAGGAAGATTGGAGGTGATTTGGACTTGTTTTGTATCAAAATTAACAATTAAATCGGGTTTACAAATTTCTTCTGCGACACATGTATCAAACATATATCACGCATGTATCTCACACATATGTATACATGGATATACATGTGTTACACAATTGATATGAATATGATACAAGTGCGATACACATATTATTATTTTTCCATGTTCAATTTTTACTTCGAATTTTCAATTCAAACCACCTCAAAATTTCACCAAATCATCCCAAAGTTGAGATTCAAACTCCTTAAGATGTACCCAATCTATTCTAATAACATCCGCTCAAAAGAATTGACCTCTTTTTTGTAAAATATAGCTAATTAACTAATATTAGTAATATTTTATGAATTGACCAATTTAAGTAATAAGCAACTTATAAATGAACATAGATGATAGTTTGTGATGACCCAAAAGGTCATCCTAAGTAATTCTAGCTAAATATGAGTTCCGAGGCCCCAAAAATCTCTGTTAATCTCACCTAGATATGCGTGCACAGCCCGGGCGTGTAGTCGGGAAGTCCTTATGTTGAAATTTGATGAAAATAGAATTTTAGGATAGTTAAATGAATAAAGCTGACTTTGGTCAATATTTTTGGTAAACGGATCCGGACCCGTGATGTGATGGTCCCCGAGGGTCTGTAAGCAAATATGGGACTTGGGCGTATGCCCGGAATCGAATTTTGAGGTCCCAAGCCCGAGAAATGAATTTTTAAGGAAAATTATTTTCTAAAAATAATAAAGGTTTATGAAAATGAATAATTATGTGAAGACCATGTTACCGGGCCCGTATTATAGTTCCGGAGCCCGGAACAGAATGTGAGTTCTCTGTGAAATTTGGTGTAAAACGGACTTGAAATGACGTGTTTCAGATTAAAATTGGAAAAGTTGAGTTTTATGAAGTTTTAAGAAATTCTAAGAGTTTCGAGGTTTAATTCGATGAATTTGATTATATTTTGATGATTTAAAAGTTTGAACAAGTCCGTAGGATGTTTTGGGAGTCGTGTGTGTTTTTGGTTTTGAGCCCCGAGGGCTCGGGTGAGTTTCGGGTAGCTAACGGGGTATGAAAACATGAAAAATCTGGTGTTCTTGGCCTGTTTCTGGTGTCTGGTGTAATACCCTTCGCGAACGCGGCCAAGGGATCGCGAACGCGAAGGGTAATCATTGTGCANGACGCGAACGTGGAGCACTGGACAGTGCTTCTACGCGAACGCGTCCCCAGGGGTGCGAACGCGTAGTGTTAGGTTGGGGTCTTGGGGGGTTGGGTAGTTTGTTCTTCGCGAACGCGTAGGCCAGTGGAGTCAAACCTACGCGAACGCGGCCAAGGACTCGCGGACCCGTAGGTCAGGCTAGTCAACCCTTCGTGAACGCGGCCAGGGGCCCGCGAACGTGAAGGGTATTTTTGCCTAGTTATTAAAATACCGCAAAAACAGAATACCATACGGGATTTTCATAATTTTCACTTCCTTCTTCTTCTCCAAGCCCCATTGAAGACCTCCAAGCCATCTTCTCCTCCATAACCATTTGGGTAAGTGTTCCTAACACCAATTTCTTCCATTTTCCTTCCCTAATCACTAGAACCTAGGCCTAAAATCATGAAAACAAGGTAGGAATTAGGGTTTTTTGGGTAGAGTTAGGTTTATGAAATTTTTGGGAATTCAACCTCGTTTTGGGGTCGGATTCTAAAGCAAATTTATATATTGGGCTCGTGGGGGTATGGGTAATCAGATTTTCGTCCGAGCCTCGTGTTTGGACCAAGTGGGCCTGGGGTCGAATTTTAGTATTTTTGAAAGAATAGTAGAAAATATATAATTAGGCTTCGGAATTGGTTTATTGAGTATTTATTGATGTTAATAAATCTATTATGCCTAGATATTATCGATTCGGAGTTGAATTCGAGAGGGAAGGCTGTGATTAAGGATTGACTTGCATTTTTGAAGCCGAGGGAAGTGTTTGGCCTAATCTTAGCTTGAGGGATTAGGTATAGAGTCGTACTTTCTATGTGAAGTACATGTCCAACGTATATGCAGGGTGACGAGTGCCTATATGTTGCGGTCAAATATGCCCGTGAGTCAATTGTGATGAATCATACCGTGTTCTTAATATTCTTTGTACTATGAGTAATTGGTGATTTAGAAGTGATACCTTGATGTTGTTTCATGACATGGAGAGTTATTGTGTTAATTGTTTCAGATGAGGCTTTTACTGTTGAAATTGTATTTCGGATGCGAGGTTGGTTATAGCTGAGTCCCTTGCCGGGACGCTAGAATTTTATTGAGTATTTCCATACACTTGAGACTTCTTATTGTTGATTTTCACATTATATTGTTGCTTTTATATTATTTATCGCACGAGGGGACATGCCGTGCTTATTGTTTATTATTTATCACACGAGGGGACATGC
This sequence comes from Nicotiana undulata, assembly GCA_005239495.1. Lineage (NCBI taxonomy): Eukaryota > Viridiplantae > Streptophyta > Magnoliopsida > Solanales > Solanaceae > Nicotiana > Nicotiana undulata. The sequence goes on along the minus strand of ML256205.1, from coordinate 28,879 downwards.
CGTGTTGATCGTTTATTATTTATCGCACGAGGGGACATGCCGTGCTGATTGCTTGTTATTTATAACACGAGGGGCCATGCCGTGTTGATCATTGATTATTTATTGCATGAGGGGACATTCCGTGCCGAGTGATTGTGAGATTATGCACGAGGGGACATGCTGTGCCTTTTTCTGTTCATTATCTGTCCTGAGACGTCTAATTCCTGCTTTTATTATTTTTACACTTCAGTTATTACCCTGTTCTACTATTGTAGCATTTTGTTGCCCCTTTTACCCCCTGCATGTTCTCCCCGTATCTGTTTTACTTGCTTATTTCCATCAATATTTTTCTGTTATTATATAGAACTGCACAGGTACATATATTGTTGTCGGTCCTAGCCTTGTCACTACTTTGCCGAGGTTAGTCTCGGCACTTACTCAGTACATGGGGTCAGTTGTACTGATGCTACACCTGCACTCCTTTATGTTGTGCAGACTACGTAACCGGACCCGGTGGTCACTGACAGTCGGAGCATTCTATCAGTTCATTCAGAAGACATCGAGGTAGACCCGCAGACGTTCGTGGGCCTTGGCGTCACCTTCTACCCTTCACTTTCAGCTCTGTCTTATCTTATAGTTCAAAGACAGTTGTATGTACTTATTTTCAGACCTTTGTTTTAGTAATCTCTTAGACAGTTCGTGAGTATGTGACACCAGTTCTGGGATTTGTATAAGGGTTTTTATTTCGAAATAGCTATATTGTTTTTGGTAATTTGTTGACCTTCATACTGTTGACCATCGATGCCTTAGTGATCTTGTTCATTTTAGTTGTTAATGAGTTTTATTTAGTTCAAACGTTGGCTTGTCTAGCAGGTTTAACGTTAGACGCAGTCATGGTCCGAAGGTAGAATTTCGGGACGTGACATAATTTCTCCTAATTTTGTCACTCATAATGTTATCTTGAAGTACTTAGTTTTCAAAGTGGATGCTATTAATTCATTTTTATTCCTGTTTGCCCCATTAAGATTGCGCATGTTTTCTGACGAACGTTTCTTCTCCAAACTTGCATCTAATTTATTGCTCTAATCTAATTATGCCCTTTCACGTAAAAACGATCAATACAATGACATGGTCTTTCAGAATTCTTAACAATTTTTCCCACAATATTAAGGATGGAAATAATTTTGTCCAAAAAAAAAATTATTGTTTTACTTTCTTAGGGGACGTTTGGTTGGTTGCATAAACAAATCTCCCAACATAAAATTCCGAAAACAAATTAATATGTTTAGTTTGTTAATCACATGAGAACCCTCTCTTTTCTCTCGGCGCAGCTGCGCCACCGCCGGAAATGGGAGGAAGAGGGAGGCACAGAAAAAATCAGAACAAAACGCCAGTAATTAAATGCGGAATCAAGGAAATTAGCTCAAAGGATCAAGAAAAACAACATGCAAAGGGAAAAAATGCAGGAAGAGGAACTGGATCTAGACAGTGAATTGAATTGGCCAGATCTGAGCTGCAATCGTATTTAATCAGTTATCCCAGTGAATCCTGCTAACCAAGGGGTACTTAATCTGAACATATCGCCGGTCTTAATTGGAGGAGAAAGCACGAGCAAAGCAAATTCTAATGAAACAGTAACTACCAGTCTCTTAAGGGAGCAGAGCAATGGAACAGTAAATGTACAAGCTGAGAAAGAGAAGCAGAATCAGACGAAACCAACCAATATTGGAAGGTCATGGGCAGGATTATTGCACGAGAACAAATTAGCTGCAAAAGGAATGGATCTAACGTATATATTACATGTGATACAAGAGGGTGAGGTAGTAGTTCAAATTCTGGAGGAAGATATGGTTGAGGAGAATCAGAAATGGAATCGAGCAATAATTATGTATGTAGTTGGAAATACTCCAACTATAGGAGCTATTGAACGATTTGTTGCTGGTCAATGGGGGAAATCAGAAAGCCTAAGGTATTATTTCATAACGATGGATATTTTATAATTTTGATGCATACTTTTGAAGAAAGGGATGAGGTATTGATGAATAGGCCATATACTATGAATAATAGACCTGTAATACTAAAAGCATGGGCTAAGGGATTTAATTTCAATGAGGAGGTTAGAAAAATATTCCTCTATGGGTAAAATTTCCAAAACTCCCATTGAATTACTGGAGTAACATGTCTCTTAGCAAAATTGGAAGTGGTCTAGGGAAGCCTTTGTATACTAATGCTTGCACGACAGTGCTGATAGGATTTTCTATGCTCAGATTCTAATAAAAATGGATATAACAAGGACTCTACCAGGGACAATTAAGCTGCTTGATCTTAATGATAAAGTGATTGAGCAAATGGTACAATATGAATGGAAACCTCAATATTGTCAAACTTGCTGTCAAATTGGGCACTCATGTCACAACCAGAAAATGCAGAATCAAGAGGGCGGACAACAAGACTATGGAACACAGAATCAAAAAAAGGTATGAAAAGCTGTGAGGAAACTAGATCCAAAGATTGATAAAATTGATACACGAGGAAGATTCCTGGAACAAATGGAAGAGAATAGAAATGTGATCCAGAGCAACAAGTCAAATGAAGAACAATGGGAATTGACAGAAGGTAAGTCTGCATCAAAGAAGAATTGAGATGGGAGATGTGAGAATGGAGTTAACATTAGTAATGCTTTCAAAGTCTTGATAGACACGGCACAAAGAATAGTTCAAATGACAGGGGATCACGACAGGGAGAGTGAACTGCCTAGAGATAGAGGCAGAGGTGGTACTATAAATCCAAATGCCATATAATGATGAACATCATAGATTAGAATGTTAGAGGACTGAATAAGGTGTATAAGCGAAAAGAATTAAAAAAGTTTATTGGAGTAAATAAGGTGGTGTTAATGGTTGTGTTAGAGAATAGAGTTGAAAAAGAAAAGGCAGAAGTTGTCATAAAAAAGGTATTTAACAGCTGGAGATGGATAGAAAATAGTACAACTATTCCAGGTGAAAGAATTTGGATTGCTTGGTATCAGACAAAGGTGGATTTTGAGTGTTATGAAGTGCATCCGCAATACATAATAGGAGAGGGGGGGGGGGTAGTAGCTTGTATATAGTGTCGATTATACAAATCTAGAGGTGGATAAGAGGGAGGGGGGGGGGGGGGGGGGGTTACAGAGTTTCAGAGTGGTAACAAATTTAGCTTTGGTGCTATTTATGGTATGCATACTCTACAAGATAGGAAATTGTTATGGGAAGATATGGGAAAAACTATAGCTGGTATTAATGGCCCTTATGTGCTAATGGGGGATTATAATACCATTTTAACTAGTGAAGATAGGGTACAAGGGACACCAGTACATGACTTTGAAGTGTGAGATTTCAAAGAATTCATCTGGAAAAATGGATTAACTGAATTAAAAATAGTTGTAAGGAAGTATACTTGGACAAATAATCATGTCCATAGTAAAATTGACAGAATACTTGTCAATGCTGCATGGATCCAAAAATGGCCTGTGATGGAAGGGAGGGTATTGCAACCTGAATTTTCTTATCATTGTCCATTAAGTATAGTAATTGATTATGAGAAACAGAGTGGAGGGAGACCTTTCAAGTTCTTTAATTGTATGGCACAACATAAAAAATTTGAGGATACATTGTATGAATGCTGGACAAAAAGAGGTGGTGGAACAACAATGAACAAAGTATGGATGAAACTCAAGATATTAAAGAACAAACTGAATCAATTGAATAGACAAGAATATAGCAACACAGGACAAAGGATTCAAGAAGCAAGAATAAGGTTGGAGGAGATTTAGGAACAAATGGATGGACTTGGGAACAACAATGAAAGTATAACACAAGAAAAAGAGGCAAAGAAGGAGCTAGATAATTGGCTTGGAATTGAGGAAAGTATAATAAAGAAAAATTAAGGATCAAATGGCTCAATTTGGGAGATTCAAATACAACATATTTTCATGCTTGTGTTAAGAGTAGGCAAGAAACTAACTATATTTGTAGTTTGATTAATAATGCAGGTCAAGTACTAAATACAACTAAGGATGTGGAAGCTGAAATTCTAAAGTTCTATAGGAAACTACTCAGAACAGCAACAGTTCAATTGCCAGCAGTAAGTACAGAAGTGATGAAGCAGGGTAACAATTTGAGTAGGCAGCACCTAATAAGAGCAGTAACTGAAGAAGAAGTCAAGCAAGCATTACATGATATTGCTGATAACAAAACTCCAGGCTGTGATGGATACAATGCTTTTTTCTACAAGAAAATATGGCATATTACAGGGAAGGAGGTGACTCAAGTTGTAATAAAATATTTTGAGAAGCCAGAAATGTGTAAGCCAATCAACTGTACCACTATCACCCTAATTCCAAAAGTGAAAAATCCCAATAATATTAAGTGTTCCGACCTATATCATGTTGTACTGTTCTATATAAGATCATTTCTAAAATTTTAACATCAAGATTGCAGAAAGTTTTGCCAGAGTTGATAGATAACTGCCAAACAGCTTTTGTGCCAGGCAAAGTGATCACTAATAACATCATAATGAGCCATGAAATGATCAAAGGCTATTGGGAAAGAATATATCACCTAGATTTATGATGAAGATTTACATGCAGAAGGTTTATGACTTAGTAGAATAAGTATATGTGGAATAGGTAATGAGGCTATTGGGATTGCCAGAGAAGTATGTAAGATGAGTTATGGTTTGCATTAGTACTGTCTCATATTCATCAATGTCAATGGAAATCCAATCAAGTTTTTGAAGCAAAAAGAGGACTAAGGTAGGGAGATCCACTTTCATCATTGTTGTTTGTAATTGCTATGGAGTACCTATGCAGATTAATGAAGCAATTAGGAAATAACAAAAACTTCAGGTTCCGTCTAAGGTGTACTAAAGTGAATCCAATACAACTTGGATTTGCTGATGTTCTACTGTTATTTTTCAAGGGTGATGAGAAATATGTTGTGGAAATACACAAACAGTTTCAAAGATTTTTGCAGCTTCTGGGCTAGTGGCATACACAAGCAAAAGCTGTGTGTATTTTGGTGGTGTGGACAACAAGGTACAACAAAGGATACTGGAAATACTAGGATATACTAAAGTGATCTACCTTTTACATATCTTGGTGTTCCCTTGAGTACTAAAAGACTATCAACAATTCAATGTGTGCCACTGATTGATAAAATGCTTAATAGAATTCAATGTTGGACAACCAGATTCCTATCCTATGCATGGAGAGAAACATTGATCAAAAGTGTATTGGGAACAATTCAAAATTTCTGGGCACAAGTATTCATCTTGTCAAAGAAACAGTTCATTGAGACAATATGTAGAAGATTTTTATGATCGGGCAATGCTGAGCCAACAAAAAAGACATTGATAGCCTGGGACAAGTTATGTGCACCTAAAACAACATGGGGATTAAATTTCACAAACATAGAGCTGTGGAACAAAGCAACTATTTGTAAGTTGATCTGGAACATATGTAAAAGAAGGAGAAACTGTGGGTACAGTGGGTTCATACATACTATATAAAAGACAACTATATATGGGACATAGAACTAAAGAACGCATGCTGGGTAAGTCAAAAAATATTCAAGGCAAAGACACAATTTCAAGAGGCAGGATATTCAGAGGATAATGTGAGACAGATAGATAGCTTCTCTTCTCCACCAGAATGTTGTACAAGACACTACAAGGGGACTTCCAAAAGGTGACATGGAGAGGTCTAGTATAAAACAATAAGGGGATGCCTAAATGGATTTTCATCCTAAGGTTAGCAATTCTAGACCGATTAACTACCAAAGATAGACTAGCAAGATGGGGGGGGGGGGGGGGGGGGGGGGGGGGGGGAGGGGTTTGTTGATGAAACTCTACGCACACGGTGTCAAAGGAGTAATGAAACAATACATCACCTCTTCTTCGAGTATGAAGTTTCATGTGAAACATGGCAGAAACTGCTATACTGGCAAGGGATCGTGAGAGGGAAGAAACAATGGCATGAAGAAATGCAATGGGCAGTGAAGAAAGCAGCAGGAAAGAGTGCAGGAGTAGAGCTATACAATAATGAGTTTTGTTGCAGTAGTATATTACGTCTGGCAAGCTAGGAATAGTAATATATTTCAAAAGAAACAAATCAATGTATTGAGTATTGTGAAAATGATAGTACATGAGATTCATATACGTGCTCAAAATTGTAAAAAGCTGGATGCCTATCTAAGTACTATGAATTGGTACCCAGTATAATCTAGGAAATGTGCAGTTGTCTAGGGGGTAGAGAAGAAATCTCATATTGAGGCTTCATGTCCAACAAAAGAGACCGCAGAGTAATTTTTTCGTTGTATGCTGTAAATATTTACTTGGTAATAAACTTCCTTAATTATAAAAAATAAAAAATAAAAATAATCTCTGTAGAATTAGTGTAGCGTACAATTAGAACTATTTGATTTTGCATCTAACAATGTTTAGTTGAATGTATTGAATTCAATATTAATTACTTAATTTTGCAAAAGTTGTGCAAAAATCTGTATTTACTATTTTATGATGGATAAATGAAAAATCGGAATATATGCATCAGTTAAAGACGAAAAGAAAAAATGATACTGTATAACTGCTATAAAATAATAATAAAAAAAATGTATTATATATATATATATATGTATATATATATATATATATATATCCCTGACATTAATTCCTATAAACGCAGTACCCCACATTGTTACGCAGTAAATAATAAGAATCAAACGACCCTTTAATGACATATTTACGAGAGTTTTAAACTTATTATTAGACCAATCATTACAAGTAAAATAATGAAATGCTAAGCATATTACAAATCAAAACTCACCAGCTGTGGAGGAATCAAAATTTTAAAAAATAAAAAAGTAAACATTCAAAGAAGCTAAGGGATTCAATACCAAATATATATACATGAAAAAATTAACCTTTATATTCGTTATAATTGTTGTCGAAGAAAATTCGACTGAACCCCCTTTCGTCCAACTAGCTTAAGTCGTCCTTGCTTATCAGGGAATTTAACATGGAATTCATATATGTTCTTATTGTGATATTTTTTTATAAAGTTGAATAGAATATTTTTCTTGGTAGATTGAACAGTAATGGGGTGTCACGACCCAATGTAACCCTCCGTAAGGTGTCGTAAAAGCATCTAGACTTTACGACTAGGTAAGGCTAATATCACAGAAAATATAAAGAAAACACAACATTTAAAGGATAAAACAACATATTGTGAATAACCAAAAAGACAGTGCCGCTTGGCATATACAAGTAATCTCCCAAGACCCGGACTATAACTAAGTCACAAGTTTCTATAATATATGCAGCTCTATACAAAAGTCTGAACATAAGTAAAGAAAGTCTCTAGGAGGGGGAGTAGAAGGGGACTCCGAGGTTCTGCGAACGCAAGCAGAAGTACCTTGAAGTCTCCTGGAATCAGCAACACGCTCTAACCCGAGGCTGATAGCTCGAACCTAGATTTGCACACAAACACATGTGCAGGAAAGGGCATGAGTACACCACAATGGTACCCAGTAAGTGCCAAGCCTAACCTTGGTCAAGTAGTGACGAGGTCAGGTCAAGGCCCTATCGAAGTAAATATAATAAATTAAACAGTAAAAGATATAAGTAAATTTACGGTAAAACAATTAAAGTAATTCTCGAAAATTTAACAGTTAAGGGAGCCCTCGGCTCTGAATAAAGTAAACACAGTAGGAAAACTCCCGGGATGCCATCCTGTAGTTCCAAATGATTATGCAATACAGGGAGGTCTCCCGGAATACGTCCGTAGTCCCAAAAGTAAATATGCAGTGCTGAGGGATCTCCCGGAATATGTCCGTAGTCCCAAAATAAATATGCAAGACAGGGGGATCTCCCAGAATACGTCTGTAGTCCCAATTTAAATATGCAAAACACGAGCATATCCCTGAATACGTATAGTCCCAATTTAAATATGCAAGGCAAGATAAAATGACAGGTATGACATCGACTTATGCAGTTTAGACTAAACACAGATACGGAAAATAGGGATCTAACTAAGCATGGCGCACAAAATGTCAAATAAGAAGTTAAAACACGTAAGCATGCTTCCCTAATCTAAGCTAGACAATTAAACATATTAGTGCAATCTAATAAGGGAAAACACTTTATAATTTAGAGAGGAAAAACGGAATTTTGGCAATAATAACCCGTGTACGTACTCGTCACCTCACGTACACGGTGCTCACACATCAATTAATATCAAACATACTAAGGGGAAGTTCCCAACATAAGGTTAGGCAAGTCACGTACCTCGAACCGCTCAAATCAACTCAATATCATGCTCTTGCCACAAGTATCCTACCCTGTATGACCCAAATCTAATCAAATCAATTGCATAATGTAAATAATACTACAAGTAACTACTTTAGCAAATGAATTCAAAGCTAAGGAATGAAAATAGGAAAAACTCCCAAAAGGACTCAGCGGGCCCACGACTACGGTCCAAATTTTAAGGCTTAAGCTCACAAGTAGGGATTAAGTGTCCCAAAACTCCCCGAATTCCACAACCAAACACTCCGGCAAATCCCAAAAGCAGAAACAAGTACGGGGAGAGCACTTATTAGGGGATCATGGCTCTAACTCTCCAAACGACCGGCCGAGTCGTTACATTCTCCCCCTCTTAAAATAAATCGTTCGTCCTCGAACGAGTATAAAGACTTACCTGAAGCTGCGAAAAGATGAGGGCACTGGCTGCGCATGTCCTGCTCGGTCTCTCAAGTTGCCTCCTCAACCGGCTGACCCCTCCAGGGGACCTTCACTGAAGCAATATTCTTTGACCTGAGCTTCCTGACCTGCCTCTCAAAAATGACTATTGGCTCCTCAACATAAGATAGATCCTTGTCCAACTGGACTGAGCTGAATCCCAATACATGAGTCGGATGACCGTGATACTTCCGGAGCTTAACCATATAAGTTTCAAAGCATCTATCAAGAGCTTAACCATATAAGTTTTTGCCATTTGATGACTTTTGAATCTTCCACTCTAGGTAATTCGGAGCCAAGAAAGGTTCGAGGACCTACTTTACTAAAAGATATTTGGAAACTTCCTCCAGGGAAGGTAGTTAATGTGCCGTTCAGTAATCGTAACCAAGCTATTGAGAAAAATGGACGAAAGCTTGCTAGCTTTCTAGGAATTATTGCGACAAACTCCAGAACTAACACCTCTACATGTAGATGATTGGAGAAATTTTGACAAGGAGGAAAAGAAGAAATTGGTGGATTTTGTGAGGGTATGAAGTAGTAGTAGTAGTAGTTGTTGTTGTTATTGTTATTATTATTATTATTATTATTATTATTATTATTATTATTATTATTATTATTATTATTATTATTCTTCTTCTTCTTATTATTGTTATTGTTATTGTTGTTGTTGTTATTGTTGTTGTTGTTATTGTTATTGTTGTTGTTATTGTTATTGTTGTTGTTATTGTTATTGTTGTTGTTATTGTTATTGTTGTTGTTATTATTGTTATTGTCATTATTATTCTTCTTCTTCTTCTTATTGTTGTTATTATTATTGTTATTGTCATTATTATTCTTCTTCTTCTTATTATTGTTGTTATTATAATTCTTGTTATTATTATTATTATTATTATTATTATTATTATTATTATTATTATTATTATTATTATTATTGTTATTATTGTTGTTATTATTATTGTTTTTATTATTATTATTGTTGTTATTATTATTATTGTTGTTGTTATTATTGTTGTTATTATTGTTGTTGTTATTATTATTGTTGTTGTTATTATTATTGTTGTTGTTATTATTATTCTTGTTATTGTTATTCTTGTTATTGTTATTGTTATTATTGTTATTGTTATTATTATTATTATTGTTGTTATTCTTATTGTTGTTGTTGTTGTTGTTGTTGTTGTTGTTTCAATTGTTTCAATTTTTTATACATGATATATTCTTCTAAATGCTGGCTTTATTTTTATAGAAGAAGTTCTCTATCCCAAGACTGGGAGAAGCTTATATCCTAAAGTCATTAGGAAAGAAATGGAAAGATTACAAGTGCGATTTAAAAGGTGAGTATCTGCCAAAATATAAGACAAAAGACACTTTGCTGAAAAATAGACCAAGTCGCATACCGAGGGATCAATGGAGTGGTCTTGTCTCCTATTGGCTTTCAGATAAAGCTAAGGTATTAACAAATCTTTAAAACACCTCAACTTGATTATTTGTAGTATTTTGATTTAAGTTCTGCTTTTTTATAATTTATAATATATCATTTTAATATTTCAATGACAGTGGCGTACCCAAGCAAATAGAAACAATAAGGCCAATCAAAAGATGCCTCACACAAGAGGATCCAAACGTATTGCTACCTTGATGGATGAGCAGGTAAACTTGTAAAAACAACTAATTATAATATTTTCAAATCCTTTTTTTCCACGCATATCCGACATCAATTTTATTGTATTAGGATGTAAATGGGATAGAACCTACACGAGCATAAATTGTCTTATTAACTCATAAACAACGTAAGGATAGTAGACCACTAGATGCTGATTCTGCCGATGCAATCGTAAGATTTCTTTTTTTATTTAAATTTCTGAATTGGGAAATAGTTTAGAAAAAAACATAAAAGCGAATAAATAAATTCCAACTTGGATTTATGTATTCTATGGTCAGGAAATGATAAATGAAAGGATGAATAATAGTGAGAGATCTACTTATCAACCTCCTCACAGTGTTGCTTGGGAGGGCGATGTGTATTCCCAGGTGTTAGGAAATGACAAAAGTGGGTATGTTCGTGGTTTAGGATTTGGTCCAACTCCTTCTGTGCTATGGGGTAGTAGATCTTCCTTAGGAAATATTGTTATAGAGGATTCGTCTAATGAGGTCGTACAAAGGTTAACACAGGTGATAACTGAGTTAAAAGATAAATAGAATGAAGAAATGAATCTGATGAAACAAAATCAGGAGAAGATGCAATCAGAATTACTCCAAGTGAGGCAATTGATGCGCAAATATGTTTCTAATGAATCTATGCCTCAAAATATCAATGGCACCTCAAGTGAACAAGTAACTCGATTTTCATAAGTTATAGGAATGAAGTTCCAATCCTATAAAAGTATTGTTATCTAATGTGTTAATATTTGTTAGGTCCCTAACGCCAACAATGGACATGAACGAGTAGCACAAATATCAAGGATACCTAGTGTTGTTGAAAATACTTCACTGTCTCACGGTACTACTAATCTTTTGAATTTTTCTCCAATTAATTTTCGCCCATGTTGGCTAGTAATATGACACAGTTTGAGTTTTATTGTGGCATGGTGTGTGCGTGTTTGTTGATAATAGGTGAATTAGACTATATTTTCGTGTCTAATGAACCATACTTTATTATATTTTTAATGTGAATATTGATAACAAAATGCTCTGATTAGTGTTTCTTGTGCTTTGCAGGACATATTCTATGAGAGGAGATACTTTGGAGCGATTTGGAGTCAATTAAGGGAGTTCGAGCCAATCGAGAAGAACCCGTGAGGAAAGCACAAGAGAAAGGGCTGAAATTGCTGGAACATGGTCCACCGCGATCCAGTCGCGGTCGCGGTGGAGGAATAACTGAAGCAGAATACGTGTAGCACACTGCGGTCGCGCCACGTTCCTGCCGCGACCGCGGGCGATAGCTGACAGACCTAGAAAATTGAAGGACTTAAGTGCAAAATACGGGAATAAATTGCCAAACCCTATTTAAACATTGTAAATCCGCCCAAGAGAAGGATATTCTTATTTTTAGACTCAAGTAAGAGGCAAGACTCATTGTGAGAAGACAAGAAACCATTAGAGTTTTATATTTTCTCTTTTAATCTTCATGTTAAGCTTTATGAATTCTTTTGGGTTTTTATTGTTCTTGAGCATGAGTAGCTAAATTTTCTAATCTAAGGTTGTTGGTGGAACCTGTTGGGGATGAACTTGTTAAGACATTAATATAGTTTTGTTTGGTTGTTAATCTCTACTTGTTCAACTCCGTTCTTGTTGTAGTTGATTGAAGGGCCCTCAATTAGCTGTTCCTATTTATTATGTATATACTTGATAGAGAGTGCATATTTAGGTAATTGTTTGAACAACACCACTCCTAGAGTATAGGCGAGAGTCATAACCGAGGGTTTGGAGGTTAGAATAGAGATAACGATATCTCAGGTGCAATCTAAAGTGAACCGTAATGCAATCTAGCTAGCGTAACTTGAGAAAGTGCGTATAGTAAATTATCATAATTACTTGAGAGAGATTTATGATAACTGGAGTGTTCATGATTGATAGAGACAATTAAGTCAAAACTATAGGAAGTTCACAAGAAGGAATTTTACCAATAGGGGAAACCATAACCTTAGACCTTTATCATCATTGTTTACAGCTTATTGTTAGTTAATCTTTAGTTTATTATTTCGGTTCAGCTGTAGTAGTATAAACAACATCAAGTGATATTCACAAAGTTTGAGAAAGTTGACTATTGAGAATTTAGTAATCTAAAGATGGCAGTTGATACGTTAATTCCTTGTGGGATTCAACTCTGGGCATAATACTACGGATTATATTTGCAACGCCCGCTTAGTCTTTTAGTAGACATAGTTGAGCGTGATCAAATTTTGGCGTCGTTGCTGGGCAATTGACGGTATTATCAAGTGGAGTTGAAGAAAAATACGAAAATTCATAAGTATAGTCAAGTTTCTTTGATTTCACATATATATTGAATTTTTAACGGTTGCTAAACTGGTGGTACAGGTGCATGCCTAGAAACTCTTCGAGAACTGGTGACGTATTTGAAGCATTGCCAGACCCCGAAAAAGTTTTCAGGGCCTTGAACAGAGCCAATCGGAGAAGCAAACAACAACCACACATTGAACACATAGAACCAGACATGGCAGAGCTGAACGACATAAACAACCTTATTGTTGGGGATGTCAGAGATAATGTGGTCGACCATGCTGAAAGGATTGCAGTGACTCAGGTACCCATTGCACCTAAGGCGCCATTATACGACTGGGCACAACCCACAACTGACAACTTGGCAACCGTGATTTTGGTCCCTCAGATTGAAGCAGAGTCTTTCCAGATTACAAACAATATGCTGCACCTATTTCAGAATAAGGGGATATTTTCGGGGTCGTATGTTGAGGATCCCTAGCAGCATTTAAATAACTTTCTGTCCATCTGCAAGACCCAGAGGCAGCTGGATGTTACCTCGGAGGCATTAAAACTGTTATTGTTTCCGTTCTCGGTGACAGGAGTTTCCTAGACTTGGCTCAACTCCCTCCCTATAAAATCTATTGCAACATAGGAGGAGTTGGTCAAGAAATTTCTAAATAAATTCCATCCACCAAACAAGACAGCACAACAGATTGATGAGATTATAAGCTTCAGATAGAAGCCCATGGAGACACTACAGGAGACATGGGAACGGTTTAAAGGGATGCTGGTTATCTGCCCTCACCATGGCATTCCTGAGCAAATGTTAGGACAACGATTCTATATGGGTTTGGCTGATGGTGTAAAAGTCAATGTCGATGCTTCAGTTGGTGGAGCATTCCTTAGCAAGACATGGAGAGAGAGTGCCAGATTTACTTGATACAATGGCATAGAATTTAGGATGGACAACCAGGGGTGCTCCAATTACCCCAGTTGTCCACTCAGTGCCATTAGATCGTCAAACACCATGGCTGAGAACATGGATACTTTGATGATGCAGATGAGTATTCTTACGAAGAAGGTAGATGAGTTAGAGATAAAGCGGCATGTTCATATTGTGGATACTACCAATGGGGGCTTATGTACATCTTGCATTAGTTAGCCAATTGGTAATCAGTGGAATGCAGATTGTGATCACCCTCCTTTCCCAGAAAACATGAATTATGTGTCAAACTATGGAGGCCAAAGACAAGGGGGACAGAACTGGGGTCAACAAGTTCAACTGTATAGACCACCTCATCAGCAGTAGAACAATGGAAACATGGGTGCCATGAGACCTCATGGTAATGTGACACCTTATCAAAGGCCACAAGGGTATAACAATCAGAATCAGCAGCAGGTATACCACCCCTCTCAGCAACAACATGGGGGGAGGCAAGAAGATGGGTTTTCCAGGCTTGAAGCAATGATGCAACATGTGATTGGGTCAACTGCAAAAATCAGTGAAAGAGTAGATTCACATGATTCATCTATTAAAAATATTGAAGTGCAGCTGGGCCAAATTACAATGGCAGTGAACAATCTACCTCTTAGGACTTTACTTGCAGACACTGAGGTGAATCCTAAGGACCAGGGCCTGAAGCAGTTGATGGCAGTGAGTCTCCGCAATGGTAGAGACTTAGACTTGGAACAAGATTTGGATTGTGAAAGCAGGCAGGTAGAGACACTAGTACCAGTGCCAATCGAAATTGATGATTCCACAACCTTGACCAAGGTAATAGTGCAAACTGCTGAAGGAGAACCTAGTGGGCAGAGTGAGGCTGAAAAGGAAGTGGAGATAACCCCAGCGCCAGTAGTTGAGGTGGTAGTTGAGAAGGAAAAAGCCAAAATCACTGGGAAGAAGAGACTGCCAGCACCATTCCCTCAAAGGCTGGCAAAATACCAAAAAGATGAGCAGTACAAAAAATTCTTGGATATGCTGAAGCAGATACATGTAAACATTCCTCTCATTGATGCTCTGAAAGAGATGCCTGGGTATGCGAAGATGATGAAGGACTTGATGTCCCGAAAGTTTAATTTCCAAGACTTGGCGACTGTGACTCTTACTTAGACTTGCAGTGCTGTGGTAACACGACCAATTGCACAAACGTTGTCTGATCTAGGGAGTTTTACAATTCCCTGCACCATTGGTAATTTTGCTTTTGCCAAAGCATTGTGTTCTTTGGGGTCCAACATTAATCTAATGCTCCTGGCCATTTATAAGAGACCGGGTATTGGTAGAGCCAGACCAACTTCCATGTTGCTGCAACTAGCTGATTGGACGGTGTAGAGACCGTCGGGTATTCTAGATGATATTTTGGTGCAAGTGGGGAAGTTTGTGTTCCCTTCTGATTTTGTGATACCAGACTATTGAGTGGATGATGAAATTCCCATAATCTTGGGAAGGCCATTTTTTTCCACAGGCAGAGCTCTTATTGATTGTGAGACCAGGGAGCTAAAGATGAGGCTTAATGATGAAGAAATCACATTCAATGTACAGAAATCCATGAGGCGACCGAGTGATTTCGCCAACTGTTCTCTAATTGATGCTGTGGATGTGATAGTGGAGAAAAATGATGCTTCCTTAACTGTTGAGGACCCCCTTGCTGCATGTTTAATGAATTTAGATGAGGTGAATGGGGAGGAATTGGCAAAGTGGGTGTTAGCACTTGAAGGTAAAGGGGTATGGCCGAGGGCTCTCGAGTTTTAACCATTGCACTTACAGAAAAGAGAGAGCCCGCCAGCCAAGCCATCTGTGGAAGAACCGCCCAAAATGGAGTTGAAACCACTGCCAGCCCATCTCAGGTACACATTTCTAGGACTTAACTCTACGTTACCTGTTATTATCTCATCAAGTTTGTTAGATGTGCAGGCAAATCAGTTGTTATAGGTACTCTCCGAGTGCAAGACTACCATTGGATGAACCATGGCAGATATCAAAGGGATCATCCCGGCATATTGCATGCACAAGATTCTCCTGGAAGAGGGACATAGACCTTCCAGGGAACACCAAAGGCGCTTGAACCCAAACATGAAGGAAGTGGTGAAGAAAGAAATCATCAAGTGGTTAGATGCTAGATTCATTTTCCCCATCTCTGATAGCAGCTGGGTTAGCCCAGTGCAATGTGTCCCAAAGAAGGGTGGCATGACGATGGTAAAGAATGACAAAAAATGATTTATATCTACAAGAACCGTCATGGGCTGGAGAATATGCATGGATTACAGAAAGCTGAATCTTTCTACCCGAAAAGAACACTTCCCACTTTCCTTCATTGATCAAATGCTCGACAGGCTACGAGGGAGGTCTCACTTTTGTTTCCTGGACGAGGACTCGGGGTACAACCAGATTTCAATTGCCCCGGAAGACAGGGAAAAGACCTCCTTCACATGCCCCTACAGGGTGTTTGCCTTCAGGAGGATGCCATTTGGTCTCTGCAATGCGCCTGCCACATTCCAACGGTGCATGATGTCCATATTCACATACATGGTGGAAGATATCATGGAGGTATTCATGGATGACTTCTCAGTAGTGGGAGATTAATTCGATGAGTGCCTAGAAAATTTAACCCGTGTCCTAAAGAGGTGCATCGAGACGAATCTTGTGCTTAATTGGGAGAAGTGCCATTTCATGGTACAAGAAGGGATCGTCTTGGGGCACTTGGTGTCGAGCAAAGGAATTGAGGTGGATAGAGCTAAAGTCGATGTCATCGAAAAACTTCCACCTCCCACATCGGTCAAAGCTATTCGTAGCTTCCTTGGGCACGCCGGGTTCTACCGGCGATTCATCAAGGACTTCTCCAAGATCGCCAACCCCTTCTATAAGTTTCTTGAAAAAGATAACCCTTTTGTGTTTTCTGATGATTGCAGGGTGGCGTTTGAGGAGCTGAAAAAGAGGCTAGTCACATCACCAATTATTGTTGCCCCCGACTGGGAGCAAGTGTTTGAACTCATGTGCGATGCTAGTGACTACGCAGTGGGAGCCGTGTTGGGTCAGCGCAAAGATAAAATAATGCACCCAATTTACTACGCAAGTAGGACTTTGAGTGGAGCTCAGCCGAACTACACAGTAACCGAAAATAAGATGTTGGTAGTAGTGTTCGCCTTTGACAAGTTCAAGTATTACTTGATCGGGTCGTAGGTGATTGTGTACACTGATCACGCAGACATCAGATACTTGGTTGATAAGAAAGAGTCCAAGCCGCACCTAATTCATTAGGTGTTGCTTCTTCATGAATTTGATTTAGAGATTCATGATCGCAAGGGCACGGAGAATGCAATTGAAGCGGAGGATATTCTGGAAACCTTTCCAGAGGAGCAACTACTCGCCACGAGCGTCGAAGATGTGCCATGGTATGCAGACATTGCAAACTACCTGGCAAACGATATTGAACTTTATGAACTCTCCCATGTCCAAAAGAAATGATTTTATCGTGACTGCCGCAATTACTATTGGGATGGAACTAATTTGTTTAGAATCTGTATTGATAACATGATCCGGAGATGTGTCCTCAAGATAGAACAATTGCTATTTTTCAGACTTGTCACGCATCACCATATGGAGGACATTTTGGAGGAGTTCGGACAGCAGCTAAGGTGTTAGAGGTAGGTTTCTACTGGCCGGCTGTGTTCAAAGATGCTCACCAATGGGTGAAGGGATGTAATGAGTGCCAAAGAACGGAGAACATATCTCGTCGACATGAGATTCCCATGAACCCAATACAAGAAGTGGACGTGTTTGATGTGTGAGGGATCGACTTCATGGGTCCCTTTGTCAGCTCCTATGGCAATAAGTACATACTTGTTGCTGTAGACTACATGTCTAAATGGGTGGAAGCTGTAGCGTTCCCCACCAATGATGCAAGAGTGGTGGTGGGGTTCTTGAAGAAAAATATATTCACCCGGTTCGGGATTCCAAGGGCCATTATTAGTGAGGGAGGCACACACTTCTGCAATCGTGTCTTCGAGAAGCTACTGGCCAAGTATGATGTGCGCCACAAGGTGGAAACCCCTTATCACCCCAAGACGAGTGGGCAGGTTGAGGTAGCAAACCGTGAAATGAAGAGTGTGCTGACCAAAACAGTAAGTGCCACAAGAACTGATTGGGCGAAAAAGCTTGATGACGTACTCTGGGCCTATAGGACTGCATTTAAAACACCAATTGGTATGTCCCCATAAAAGTTGGTATTTGGTAAGGCCTGTCACCTGCCTATTGAGCTAGATGATGTGCCAGGGAATTGCGGCATATTTAATACCAAATTGCTTAGATTGTAGATTGTTTTAAGAGCATTTACCTTTTATACTTATGGAATTTTGTTGTGTTGCAGTGCATGAGGCTTAAACACTCAAAAACATGGAGAAGAGATCAAAAAGCTGAAAAACGTGAGGAAATGGGCAAAATGCGATCGCACAATTAACAAGGGAGACCGCATATCTACTATGCAGACCGCGTAATGCACAGATGGACAACACAATTCAACAGAACGTTTGGAAAAATTTAAGTGCAAAAATGCGGTCCATTTTGCTATCGCATAACTGGTTTGCGAGCCACATAATGGACCGCAAACCTCCAATGCCAGAAGCCAAGCTCTAAAATGCGATGCAACTGTACGGTCGCATATCAAAAATGCGGACCGCACATCAACTGTGCGGCGACGTACCTGGAACCTAGGGTTTGCATCTGCAATGGTTTCGTGAAGAATGCGAACCGTATTCATGTTATGCGACAGGAATGCGATCGGATAGTAGACCTGGTAGGGCAATTTTGTCCGTTTTTGACCCCGAGCTTAAGCCCACTATAAATAAATTTATTGGAGTTTGGTGGGTCATTCTTGTCTGGTTTTAGAGCTACAACATACACTTTGAATATTCCTCTCTTTTGGAAGCTTTAGAAGTGAAGATTCCTCTATTTTTGTAAGCTTTATGACATTAAATACTATCATCTTTTTGTCTTTAAGCATGAGTAGCTAGTTTTAAATACTAAGGTTATGGACCCTAAATGGGTGTTATGTTATTAGGTATTTAACATTGAATATATATATAATGGTTGGTTGATATTTATTTACTTCTCATTCTTCATTTATTGTTGGTGGTTGCAAACATTAACAAATGCTATTAATTCTTTCTTAGATTGGAAAAGTGACTTAGAATTGGTAGGAGTAAATACCAAAGACTCAAGGCTTTAAACCTTATTTAATAGAATCTCTTAGGAATAAGTGGATTTTATTTGGCATTAATTGATTACTCTTCATTGCAATTCTTTTATATTTGGGAAAATCATAAAGAGGAAATACTACCCAACTATTGGAAAATATTGGCTAGTCATTTAGAAATTATTTGCATATCTAAAGGACCTTCCATTAGAAATATATCATATTACTACCCATAAGCATTACATTTCATTGAATGGGACACAACCTTGGTTTAGTCAATTGTATTAATGACAACTAAAATTAATCATACTTGTCACTATTGCAATTAACTCATTACACAATCAACTCCCATATTTTTGTTACCTTAACGGAATAGAGATACGATTTAAGTTGAGATCCACACTACCAAAGTAATCTTTTCACGCCTATTCCCTGTGGGATTCGACCCCAACCTTGTTGGGTTATTATATTAGACCTCGACCTCTTTACTCTATTTTTTAAGGTGTAGTTTGAGCATATAAAATTTTGCTCAGCCACCAACTTCAATGCCAGTCCTTTCGACGCTTGGTCTCCTAGCTCATCACACCAATGCTAAGGTAGAGAAGCTTCTGAAGGACCTCACGGTACTTATCAAGCAGGCTCTGACCCCCATTCAGGCATCAATGACGACCCCACAGCAGCAACACATATTTTACATGGGTCGCCTAATGGGCTTGAGGCAAAGATTGAGAAGATTGAGCGTGGTGAGGTTGGCGAC
This sequence comes from Nicotiana undulata, assembly GCA_005239495.1. Taxonomy (NCBI): domain Eukaryota; kingdom Viridiplantae; phylum Streptophyta; class Magnoliopsida; order Solanales; family Solanaceae; genus Nicotiana; species Nicotiana undulata. The sequence goes on along the minus strand of ML256205.1, from coordinate 9,241 downwards.
CTGCCAACGCTCCGAGCTGATGTGACTATACCAAAGACTGACCTCCACAAGCTGCAGAATCTGGAATGCACAAGGAAGGAGAGCAGGGAGCGGGCGCATCAGAGACTGGGCTAGGATTTGACTTCTCTACACTGATGACAACCCAGGCAACCCCCGACTGTTGGAGCCTCCCAGCCTCCACCTCTCTCAACACCAGATGCTATAGCTTCTAGGGAGGATTCCGGACATTCTACAGCGTCCGAGGGAGAGGAGACTGATGAAGAGGCTATTGACTCATGGTTAGATGATGATGAGGTCCCTCAGGAAAAGGGAAAGGGGGTTTCCATCACCACTGCTGCATAGGTGGAAGAAGATGCTCGGGTGCAGATTGCGATACTGATATCCTTAGCTGATAGAGCTGATCCAGTCACATCATCAGCCATTCCGCCGTCAGCAGGCGGGGCCAGCAGCCCTCACACCCCTTCTTTAGCTTCTAGACACTTAGAGACGTTTCCACCTATAGCAGCAGTCACCATGCCAGCTGAGTCTTCAGCAGCTCCTCCACCGCCAGTGGCAGTCATACCTCCAGTTGGGACTTTGGTAGACCCAGTTCCATTAGCGATCATTGACCCCTCTGTCACCCAACATACCACTTACTCCTATAGCGCTTAGTGCGCCCCAGGGAGCCCCTAACTCTGTTTTACATTTCTAATGCATTGAGGACAATGCATGCTCTATAGTTCGGGGGTGGAAGGGTAGCCTTGTATGAACATCTTTTGTGACAACTTGTGTGATCCTCAAACTATTGAATCTGTTTTCTCTTTGTGTTATATGCGATTTACAAGTTTATCGGTAAACACTTGTACGTACTTATGTTGTTGACCATTAACTTGTGTTATCCTCGTACATATGCTATCTATGTGTATGTATAAAAAACAATCTAACAAAAATCAAACAAAAACAAGTAGATAGTAGTATGCATTTTATCAGTAGTAATTAACAATGATTTTCCCTTAGTTTTTCTTTGCTAGGTTCTTTTCCAAGGGTGAAATAGTAGAACCATGGTAGTAGGATGAAACGTATTGACCGGTTTGGTTTAAGAGTCTAGTCTCAAGAAAAGAATTCTTGGGTTGAAAAGGCAATCAACTGTGTGAACTTGAGGCTCGCTTTTTGACTCTATGCGTACTTAGAATTATACATGTAAATATGATGAAAGCTTTAAGTTGTCAAGCGATGACTCGTGAATTAAAACTATGTTGAGCCAAATAGTCATGTACCATGTTTATTAGATTTTGTATCAATAATGCTTGTGTTTACTTCTGTCATCTAGAACTTGCCCAGTTGGTTTTTCCATGCTAATAATAAGTACTTTGAGTTGGAGAAATGACTTTAGGCATTCTTTGTGATATTGGAAAACCTAGTAAGCCTTTCAACCTACCCGATGTATTCATGATTATCCCTAGTTACCTAGTTGAGCCTTTAGCCTTTTTGTTGAACACCTCATTACAAACCTTTCCCGTTTTATAAAATAATTCCCTCTTCTGAACCTATCCCTCCTTGAATAGTGAGAATGATGCTAAAAGCCTAAGTTGGGGGTTGGGTGTCAAAGTGGAAGTTGTTAAGGTTGTACATTTAGTGAAAGAACCTGCACCTCAAAATAGTCGATGAGATTATTCAAGCTCCAAAAAGAAAAAAAAAGATACAAAAAGAAATATTTGTATATATATATACATAGTTAGCTTTAAAGAAAAATTTAAAAAAAAAGGGAGACTAGAGAGGTATGTCAGGTGGTTCAAGTTGGTAACTAAGAGCCAATAAGGGCTATGGGGTTTAAAAAGAGACAAAGGGCATTGAAAAAGAAAAACGTGAGTAGTGTTCAGGGAAGGTGTAGTCACTTGTACCCAAATGATTATCTAACCCTTCCCTAAGCCTACAAAAAAGCTTAAAAAGTCCTTATGGGATCTCTAACCAAATTTTCTTAAATAGGCAACGCATTAAAATAAGGGCAAGCCTATGGTATGATGTGTTGTAACACTTAAAACTCTTTGAGAGAGTGAGTGCCTTTGTAAATATGTCCCTGTTTACTGTCATTGTAAATATCATGAGTTGGGACCTTCTTTATGGTAAGGGCACATGAACTGTGAAGTTTGACAATAGTTGAGTTCTTGAAGTCGGATGCAAGTGCACTCAGCTGAGACTAACATTTTGTCAAATTGGTTGAGGCTCAAAGTTCACAAATATTTTAGCTTCCTTGTAAATAACAGTGACTGTTCACGAAGGGTAAATAAATGAAAATGCATGCCTGTAGCACTGACAATTAACACCGTCCATTGTCATTATCATTTCTGGTGTTGTAGTAGGAGTCGAGGTTAGGATAAAGTCATTTTAGTTGCTTGAGGACAAGCAAGAGTTTAAGTTGGGGGTGTTGATGCGCCGGAGAATTTTGGCACATTTTATACCAAATTGCTTAGATTGTAGCTTGTTTTAAGAGCATTTACCTTTTATACTTATGGAATTTTGTTGTGTTTCCGTGCATGAGGCTTAAACACTCAAAAACATAGAGAAGAGAAAAAAAAATTGAAAAAAGTGAGGAAATGGGCAAAATGCGATCGTACAATATACAAGGGAGACCGCATATCTACTATGCGGACCGCATAATGCACAAATGGACCGCACAATTCAAGTGCAAACATGCACTCCATTTTGCGATCGCATAACTGGTTTGCGAGCCGCATAATGGACCGCAAACCTCCAACGCCAGAAGCCAAGCTCAGAAATGCGATGCAACTGTGTGGTCGCATGTCAAAAATACGGACTGCATATCAACAATGCAGCGACGTACCTGGAACCTAGGGTTTGCATCTGAGATGGTTTCGTGAAGAATGCGAACCGCATTCATGTTATGCGACAGGAATGCGATCGCATAGTAGACCTGGAAGGGCAATTTTTTCCGTTTTGACCCCAAAATTGAGCCCACTATAAATTGATTATTGGGGTTTTATGGGTCATTCTTGTCTGGTTTTAGAGCTACAATATACACTTTTAATATTCCTCTCTTTTGGAAGCTTTAGAAGTGAAGATTCCTCCATTTTTGTAAGCTTTATGAAAAAAAATACTATCATCTTTTTGTCCTTAAGCATGAGTAGCTAGTTTTAAATACTAAGGTTGTGGACCCTAAATGGGTGTTATGTTATTAGGTATTTAACATTGAATATATATATATATATAGTGGTTGGTTGATATTTGTTTACTTCTCATTATTCATTTATTGTTGGTGGTTGCAAACATTAACAAATGCCATTAATTCTTTCTTAGCTTGGAAAAGTGAGTTAGAATTGGTAGGAGTAAATATCAAAGACTCAAAATTTAAACCTTATTTAATAGAATCGCTTAGGAATAAGTGGGTTTTATTTGACATTTATTGATTACTCTTCATTGCAACTCTTTTATATTTGGGAAAATCATAAAGAGGAAATACTACCCAACTATTGGAAAATATTGGGTAGTCATTTAGAAATCATTTGTATATCTAAAGGACTTTCCATTATAAATATATCATATTAATACCCATTAGCATTACATTTCATTGAAGGGGACACAACCTTGGTTTAGTCAATCATATTAATTACAAATCTAATTAATTATACTTGTCACTATTCCAATTAAATCATTACACAATCAATTCCCATATTATTGTTATCTTAACGGAATAGAGATACAATTTAAGTTGAGATTCACACTACCAAAGTATTCGTTTCACGCCTATTCCCTGTGGGATTCGACCCCAAACTTGTTGGGTTATTAGATTTGACTTCGATCGCTTTACACTATCTTTTAAGGTGTAATTTTACCGTATCAAATTTTGCTTTGGCACCTGCTTCAATGCCAGTTCTTTTGAGGCTTTGTGTCCTAGCTCATCACACCAATGCTAATGTAGACAATCTTTTGAAGGACCTCCCGGCACTTATCAGGCAAGCCATGACCCCCATTCAGGCATCAGAGACGACCCTATAGCAGCAACACATATCTTACGTGGGTCGCCTAAAGGGGCATGAGTCCAGGATTGAGAAGATTGAGCGTGGTGAGGTTGGCGACCTACCAACGCTCCGAGCTGATGTGACTACAATGAAGACTGACCTACACAAGCTGCAGAATCTGAGGTTTGATTTAACTTCCTTCCTGCCCAAGAAAGGAGAGTAGGGGGCGGGCGCATCTGAGACTGGGCTAGGATTTGAATTCTCTACACTAATGACAACCTAGGTAGCCCCGACTGTTGGAGCCTCCCAGACTCCACCTCCCTCTGCACCAGATGATATACCTTATGGGGAGGATTCCACACATTCTATAACGTCCGAGGGTGAGGATATCGACGAGGAGGCTATTGACTCATGGTTAGATGGTGATATGGGCCCTAAAGAAAAAGGGAAAGGGGGTTGCCATCACCACCGCTGCAGAGGTGGAAGAAGATGCTTAGGTGCAGATTGCGATACATAGATCCTTAGCTGACAGAGCTGCTCCAGTCACATCATCAGCCATTCCGCCGATAGCAGTCGGGGTCAGCAGCTCTCAGACCCCTTGTTCAGCTTCTAGACACTTGGAGACTTTTCCACCTATAGCAGCAGTCACCACGCCAGTTGAGTCTTCAGCAGCTCCTCCACCATCAGTGGCAGTCATACCTTCAGCTGGGACTTTGGCAGACCCAGTTCCTTTAGCGATCATTGACCCCTCTAACACCCAGCAGACCACTGATTCCCATAGTGCTTTGTGCGCCCCGGGGATCCCCTAACTCTATTTTACATTTCTAATGCATTGAGGACAATGCATGCTCTACAGTTCGGGGGTGGAAGGGTAGCCTTGTATGAACATATTTTGTGACAACTTGTGTGATCCTCAAACTATTGCATTTGTTTTCTCTTTGTGTTATATGCAATTTAAAAGTTTATCGGTAAACTCTTGTACGTACTTATGTTGTTGACCGTTAAATTGTGTTGTCCTCGTACATATGCTATCTGTGTGTATATATAAAAAACAATCAAACAAAAAACAAGAAAAAACAAGTAGATAGTAGTATGCATGTTATCAGTAGTAATTAACAATGATTTTCCCTTGGTTTTTCTTTGCCAGGTTCTTTTCCAAGGGTGGTAGGATGAAACGTATTGACCGGTTTGGTTTTAAGTGTCTAGTCTCATGCATGTGTGTTTGTTAATAACCTATACCATTCCGTTATAAAAAACAAAAGAAGAGATATCTTGGGTTGAAAAGGCAATCAACTGCGTGAACTTGAGGCTCACTTTTTGACTCTATGCGTACTTAGAATTATACATGTAAATATGATGAAAGCTTTGAGTTGCCAAGCGATGACTCGTGACTTAAAACTATGTTGAGCCAAATAGTCATGTACCATGTGTATTGGATTTTGTATCAATAATTCTTGTGTTTACTTCTGTCATCTAGAACTTTCCCAGTTGGTTTTTCGATGCTAATAATAAGTACTTTGAGTTGGAGAAATGACTTTAGGCATTCTTTGTGATATTGTAAAACCCACTAAGCCTTTCAAGCTACCCAATGTATTCATGATTATCACTAGTTACCCCTTTTGAGCCTTTAGCCTTTTTGTTGAACACCTCATTACAAACCTTTCCCGTTTTATAAAATAATTCCCTCTTCTGAACCCATCCCTCCTTGAATAGTGAGAATGATGCTAAAAGCCTAAGTTGGGGGTGGGGGTGTCAAAGTGGAAGTTGTTAAGGTTGTACATTTAGTGAAAGAACCGGCACCTCAAAATAGTCGATGAGATTATTCAAGCTCCAAAAAGAAAAAAAAAGAGACAAAAAGAAATATTTGTATATATATACATAGTTAGCTTTAAAGAAAAATTTAAAAAAAAAGGGAGACTAGAGAGGTATGTCAGGTGGTTCAAGTTGGTAACTAAGAGCCAATAAGGGCTATGGGGTTTAAAAAGAGACAAAGGGCATTGAAAAAGAAAAACGTGAGTAGTGTTCAGGGAAGGTGTAGTCACTTGTATCCAAATGATTATCTAACCCTTCCCTAAGCCTACATTACAAGCTTAAAAAGTCCTTATGGGATCTCTAACCAAATTTTCTTAAATAGGCAACGCATTAAAATAAGGGCAAGCCTATGGTATGATGTGTTGTAACACTTAAAACTCTTTGCGAGAGTGAGTGCCTTTGTAAATATGTCCCTTTTTACTGTCATTGTAAATATCGTGAGTTGGGACCTTCTTTCTTGTAAGGGCATATGAACTGTGAAGTTTAACAGTAGTTGAGTTCTCGAAGTTGGATGCAAGTGCACGCATCTGAGACTAACATTTTGTCAAATTGGTTGAGGCTCAAAGTTCACAAATATTTTAGCTTCCTTGTAAATAACAGTGACTGTTCACGAAGGGTAAATAAATGGAAATGCATGCCTGTAGCACTGACAATTAACACCGTCCATTGTCATTATCATTTCTGGTGTTGTAGTAGGAGTCGAGGTTAGGATAAAGTCATTTTAGTTGCTTGAGGACAAGCAAGAGTTTGTTGGGTGTGTTGATGCGCCGGAGAATTTTGGCACATTTAATACCAAATTGCTTAGATTGTAGCTTGTTTTAAGAGCATTTACCTTTTATACTTATGGAATTTTGTTGTGTTGCAGTGCATGAGGCTTAAACACTCAAAAACATAGAGAAGAGACAAAAAAATTGGAAAAAGTTGGAAATGGGCAAAATGCGATCGTACAATATACAAGGGAGACCGCATATCTACTATGCGGACCGCAGAATGCACAAATGGACCGCACAATTCAAGTGCAAACATGCGCTCCATTTTGCGATCGCATAACTGGTTTGCGAGCCGCATAATGGACCGCAAACCTCCAACGCCAGAAGCCAAGCTAAGAAATGCGATGCAACTGTGCGGTCGCATGTCAAAAATACGGACTGCATATCAACAATGCAGCGACGTACCTGGAACCTAGGGTTTGCATCTGAGATGGTTTCGTGAAGAATGCGAACCGCATTCATGTTATGCGACAGGAATGCGATCGCATAGTAGACCTGGAAGGGCAATTTTTTCCGTTTTGACCCCGAGATTGAGCCCACTATAAATTGATTATTGGGGTTTTATGGGTCATTCTTGTCTGGTTTTAGAGCTACAATATACACTTTTAATATTCCTCTCTTTTGGAAGCTTTAGAAGTGAAGATTCCTCCATTTTTGTAAGCTTTATGAAAAAAAATACTATCATCTTTTTGTCCTTAAGCATGAGTAGCTAGTTTTAAATACTAAGGTTGTGGACCCTAAATGGGTGTTATGTTATTAGATATTTAACATTGAAGATATATATATATAGTGGTTGGTTGATATTTATTTACTTCTCATTCTTCATTTATTGTTGGTTGTTGCAAACATTAACAAATGCCATTAATTCTTTCTTAGCTTGGAAAAGTGAGTTAGAATTGGTAGGAGTAAATATCAAAGACTCAAAATTTAAACCTTATTTAATAGAATCGCATAGGAATAAGTGGGTTTTATTTGACATTTATTGATTACTCTTCATTGCAACTCTTTTATATTTGGGAAAATCATAAAGAGAAAATACTACCCAACTATTTGAAAATATTGGGTAGTCATTTAGAAATCATTTGTATATCTAAAGGACTTTCCATTAGAAATATATCATATTAATACCCATTAGAATTACATTTCATTGAAGGGGACACAACCTTGGTTTAGTCAATCATATTAATTACAAATCTAATTAATCATACTTGTCACTATTCCAATTAAATCATTACACAATCAATTCCCATATTATTGTTATCTTAACGGAATAGAGATACGATTTAAGTTGAGATTCACACTACCAAAGTATTCTTTTCACACCTATTCCCTGTAGGATTAGACCCCAACCTTGTTGGGTTGTTATATTTGACTTCGACCGCTTTACACTATCTTTTAAGGTGTAATTTGTGCGTATAAAATTTTGCTCAGCCACCTGCTTCAATGCCAGTCCTTTCGAGGCTTGGTCTCCTAGATCATCACACCAATGCTAACGTAGACAGGCTTCCGAAGGACCTCCCGACACTTATCAGGCAATCCCTGACCCCCATTCAGGCATCGGTGACGACCCTACAGCAGCAACACATATCTTACGTGTGTCGCCTAAAGGGGCATGAGTCCAGGATTGAGAAGATTGAGCGTGGTGAGGTTGGCGACCTGCCAACGCTCCGAGCTGATGTGACTACACTGAAGACTGACCTCCACAAGCTGCAGAATATGAGGTTTGATTTATCTTCCTTCCTGCCTAAGGAAGGAGAGTAGGGGGCGGGCGCATCTAAGACTGGGCTAGGATTTGACTTCTCTACACTGATGACAGCCTAGGCAGCCCCGACTGTTGGAGCCTCCCAGACTCCACCTCCCTCTACACCAGATGATATACCTTCTAGGGAGGATTCCATACATTCTACAGCGTCCGAGGGTGAGGATACTGACTAGGAGGCTATTGACTCATGGTTAGATGATGATGAGGGCCCTCAAGAAAAGGGAAAGGGGGTTGCCGTCACCACCGCTGCAGAGGTGGAAGAAGATGCTCAGGTGCAGATTGTGATACAAAGATCCTTAGCTGACAGAGTTGCTCCAGTCACATCATCAGCCATTCCGCCGTCAGCAGGCGGGGTCAGCAGCTCTCAGACCCCTTGTTCAGCTTCTGGACACTTGGAGACTTTTCAACCTATAACAGCAGTCACCACGCCAACTGAGTCTTCAGCAGCTCCTCCACCACCAGTGGCAGTCATACCTCCAGTTGGGACTTTGGCATACCCAGTTCCAATAGCGATCATTGACCCCTCTGACACCCAGCAGACCACTGATTCCCTAAGCGCTTAGTGCGCCCCAGGGAGCCCCTAACTTTATTTTACATTTCTGATGCATTGAGGACAATGCATGCTCTTTAGTTGGGGGTGGAAGGTTAGCCTTGTATGAACATCTTTTGTGACAACGTGTGTGATCCTCACACTATTGTATTTGTTTTCTCTGTGTTATATGCAATTTTCATGTTTATCGGTAAACTCTTGTACATACTTATGTTGTTGAACGTTAACTTGCGTTGTCCTCGTACATATGCTATATGTGTGTGTGTGTATATATATATATATATATATATATATATATATATATATATATATATATATATAATCAAACAAAAAAACAAACAAAAACAAGTAGATAGTAGTATGCATGTCATCAGTAGTAATTAACAATGAA
>ML256204.1:0-39178 GCA_005239495.1 Nicotiana undulata | reverse complement strand
CCTCCGCGATCGCAGCCCCAGGCACGCGATCGCACAGTGCTTTTGACCAGCGACCCCACGCGCCTATAACAACCCTACGCGATCGCACTCTTCCTCACGCGACCGCACTTGGTTACCTGCTCGACCTCTGCGATCGCGGGCACACCTATGCGCGCAGAGTGTAAATCCTAGAGCCTCTTAAAATGTTCTAAATGAGTCGCGATCGCGTAGAGTAAAAATCTGCTGCACTGACACCATAAAACAGCAGTTTCTCTAAGTCCAAAATGAGTCCCTTAATCACCCGAAATCAATCCCGAGCCCCTCGGGACCACAAACAAACTTACCAACATGTCCCATAACATCATTCAAACTTATTTTCACTCTAAAAACATCAAAACTAACATCAAAACACCAAAATTACATCGGATTCAAACCTATGATTTCCAAAAACTTCCGAAACTCGCATTTGATAAAAAACCCAACCAAATCATTTCTGAATGACCTAAAATTTTGCGGGCAAGTCGAAAATGACCTAACGAAGCTACAGCAACTCTCGGAATCCCATTCCGACCCTCGGATCAAAATCTCGCCTATCAACCGGAATTCGCCAAAATACTAACTTCGCCAATTCAAGCCTAATTCTACATCGGGCATCCTAAAAATATTCTGAACACACTCCTAAGTCCCAAATCACCTAACAAAGCTATCCGAACCATAAAATATGTATTCTGAGGTCGTTTACCAATAAAATCAACTCTTAGTTGACTTTCCCCATTTTAAGGTTGTTCTTAAGGACTAAGTGACTAAATTCTCATTTAACCATTTCGATTTCAAGCCTATCAACTCTAACACATTAATAATAGAATAACCAACATATAATAAGCCACTAACAACAGTTATAATGCAGGTTTCGAGTAACGACAGACCGGGTCGTTACAGTAGTATGTTGTTTGGGATTTGAAATGATTCCGCTTGTAACTGAGGGACTCCAATTGTGGTTGCCAGATTTTTGGTGGTGGGTTGTGCCCAATCATACAAGGCTGCTTTTGGCACAAGAAGCGCCACACCCTAATTGTTTGGGTCATTCACATTATTTTTGTTGTTTGGATTTTCTATTATGGCATCCATGTCTGGTTCGATTTGTTCTGTTGAGTTATGTTGTTGTGTGTTCTTGTTTGAATGATTCAATGCCTTGAAAACTTTCTCAGGATCTGATAATGCTTTGAATAATTCACCAGTTCTTGAGGAGTTTCTAGGCATGCACCTGTAACACCCAAGACTACAAACGTTAGAATTTCAATGTATTTAGTTTAAAATGAAGAAAATTGACTACACTAAGAATTCTAGCACTTCTTTTTGTTGCAATTAAATAACACCTTTAATTCCGCGGCAACGGCGCTAAAATTTGATCACGTCCAACTATGCCTTATCAAAAGGACTAAGTGATCGTTGCAAATATAATCTGGTTTATACGTCCGAAATCGAATCCCATAAAGAATTAACATATTAATCACAGCTTTTAGTTTAGCAAGAATCCACGTAATCAACTTCCAAAAATATTGAATAAAGAATTGAGTGTTACTCCCTTCGATCTACTTTATGTGAACCTATTTCCTTTTTGGTCTGTTCCAAAAAGAATGACCCCTTTCTAAATTTGGAAACAATTTTGGTTAAACTTACAATTCTATCCTTAATGAGAAGCTTTTATAACCACACAAATACTCTGGGCCCCTTTTTGCAAAAGTCTTCATTTTTTCTTAAACTCCATGCTCAATCAAACAGGTTCACATAAATTGGAACGGAGGGAGTACTAACTAACTAACAATAAGGTAATTAAAAAGTTGTAATTTTTACTACTAACAAAACGAATGTTGTAGACAAGATTGGAAAGGTCTAGGGTTATGACTCCCCCTCTTATCGGGATCCCCTCTGTTGCATATCCTATAAATTCGCCTAGATACTCTCTACAAATCGTGAGCACTTTAGGTGTCATAATTTTCTTCCGAGCAAATACAACAATTTACTAAACGTATTTTTCCGAACTACGTTAGCTAGCACTAGTTTACCGCTCACTAAGATTACACCAAGGTTTCATTATTCCTAATCCCACCTTTAAACTCTCTGAATTGATCCCTCATATATGTTAGGAGTGATGTTGTTGAACAACTACCTAAATATGTACCCTTTTCCAAGTAATGCACACTAAATAGGCATAGCCGATTGATGGCCCTTCAATCAACCACAATAATCACGTAGTTGGACAAGTAGAGAAAATTCAATGGCAAATTTACATTAAACGCAACAAAGATTCATCCTCCAAGAGGTTCCATCAAACCATAGAATAAAGAGTTTAGCTACTCATAATTGTTTTCACAGTCACAATATAAGAATTCATCATCAATGATAAAATGGAGAAAGAAAGATAACAACTTGTTTTCGAATCTTCCATCTTGGTCCTTGCCTGTTCTTGCCTTCAAAATTCTTCTAAAACCCAAGATACCCTCTTTTTGGGTGAGCTGAGCTTCGTGTAGGTCAAGGAAAGTCGCCTCTGGAATTACAATTTTAGCTCTGGAATAATGTTTCTCGAAAGGACGTGTGTGGTAGTGTACCTAGGCAGGTGACCGTGCATCTGGCGATGCACTTTGGCCTGTTTCTGCCTGACTTGCGGCCCAGTGCGCGAACCGCGCACTTGGGCAATTTTCTTCACTCTTCTTCGTTCTTCTTTTTAAGTGCACTAACCTCCTTCGATCCTCAAATGATCTCCCAATTTATTCCATAAGCCTTTTGTAACGACCCGACCGGTCGTTTAGGGAATTTAAGCTCTGTTTGGTGATGTAAGGTCATAAACAGCTCCACATTATGCATATCGACCTGTGTGCGTGGTTAGATTCAGTTGCCGGATAATCTGGAGTCGAATTGGGAGAGAATTTTTAGTTTTTGAAGCTTAAGTGGAGAAAGTTGACCAGAGGTTTGACTTTTGAGTAAACGACCTCGAAATGAGTTTTGGTTAATGTCAACAGCTTCGTATAATGATTTTGGACTTAGGCGTGCGTCCGAAATTGGTGTGGGAGGTCCGTAGAATGATTTGAGGTACTTTGGCAAAAGTTAGAATTTCGGCGATTTCGGTCAATAGGTGGGATTTTGATATCAGGATCGGAATGGAAGTCCGAAAGTGGATGTAGGACCGTTGTGTCATTTGGGACTTGTTTGCAAATTTTCACGTCGTTCCGGGTTGATTTGATAGGTTTCGGCACGAGTTTGGATATTTGAGGTTTTGAAATTTTATATGTTTGATTTTTGGTTTGATTTGTTGATTCGGGCGTTGTTTTGGGTGTTCCGAGGGTCCGACTGAGTTCGTGTGATGATATGTGACCTATTGGTGTAATTGGTTAAGGTCCCGAGGGGCTCGGGATGACTTAAGATGGTTAGCGGGAAGTTTAAAGTTTGGAAAAGGCAGCTGGTGCTGCTGTTCTGATGTGGTCGCACCTGCGGATGGGGAACCGCAGGTGCGGAAATAGTGTGCAGGTGCGAGCTGGGGTGGACTGGGCAGCTTTCGCGGGTGCGGATCTTTGGGGCGCTGGTGCGGTCCCCGCAGGAGCGATCGTTGGGCGCAGGTGCGGACTGGAGAGCAGGTGCGGTTAGAGTTTCGCACATGTGATCGCGTATGTGCGGTTAAGTTGGTCGCAGGTGCGGAAGTCCTGGCAGATTCATATAAGCGAGGATTAGCCATTTTCTTCATATTTTGAACTTTGGACTTCGGATTTGAGAGCGATTTTTGGGGACTTTCAAGATAATCGAATGGATCCAGGTATTGACCGTTAGTAGCTGCATGGAGCCACATCAAGGAGACTCAAGGTAAACCTGTTGCTGCGTTCGCAGGCTTCGGAGTCACCTTCCTATTTAATTCAACTGTACTTATTCATTTTTAGACAGTTGTATTTAGATTGGTAGAAAGAATTCGTAGAGCTTATGACTAGTATTTACCGGATTTTGGGAAATTGTAAATTTTGTCAAGATTCCATATCGAGACTGTTACATTTTCTTTATTATTGTTGTTTCTCAGTGAAATATTAGGCTTACCTAGTCCCTAAGACAAGGTGCCATCATGGTACCCAACAGGGGAAAATTTGGGTCGTGACACCTTTACTTGGCCTTTAACGCTCGTATTAGCTCAAAACGCTCCTTAAGCTCATTGTAGCCCGGAATTGCTCCTGCTAAGCATAAAATACTCTATTAGAGCAATTTACTATCATTTAATGCTCAAACATCAGTAAAGTGCAGCCAATTTAAAGTGCAAATAGTGGCCAAAATACATAGTTATAGCCTACTATCAAGAGTATAAGAATATTGTCTATGAGAAAAATAGAGAGTGAGCAATATTGTAGTGAGGTGGGAATATCAAAAGAGGGTCTTTGGAGTATTTTACTTGGACCTACAAAGTGTAAAATTCCTTGCTATAGTGATATATCTGTTGCTCCTTTCGAGGCCGTGGTTTTTCCCTTATTCAAAAGGGTTTTTCACGTAAAAATCTTGATGTCGTTGTTACTCTATTATTTTTGTTACCGTATCTCGGTACTACGTAATTATTCCACTTTTATTATCGTGAATATTATTTATGTAGGGGATTTATTCCCAACAATCCGCCCAAATAAACTACCCACCTCGCAGCGTTTTTACTTTCAGGCACTAGATTTGTTTTTAATTTTAATTACTTTACTTCACATACAATCAGTATTAATAACTTCTCTTTGTTAAGTTGAGCTTGGAGCACTTCTTCCAACTGTTATGTGCGATTTAGATCCTTCCTGCTCTATGAGAAGAGGGGTCTTTACTCTTGTTTGATTTCATCTAGAAGGAGATGATTTTGGTTAGTACAAATTCTGCTGTCTTAATAGGGAAAGAGACAGACATTGTTTATTGCTGTGCGTTTCTGATGTGGAGGATTGAATTCAGCAACTATTTATAATGTGGGATACACTACTTGGCCACTTAAGTTTGGGATATTCAAGTTTCCTTTTTTTGACTATACACGTTTGGCTTTCTCAATTTGGTGTTAGCAGCGTCATTCTTTGGAGTCATAATCTATTTGTGGTTCTTTTTGACATTTATGACGGAAATACGTGTAAAAAAAGAGTTTTATATCTATGTATAACACTCTTTTAAAGAGCGATATACCTTAACAGACATTTTAGACGTTAAGGTATAGCGCTCTTTAAAAGAGCGTTACACCATATAACGCATTTAAAAATCATGTTATGCCTGGACTGATAAGACATCTATGCATAACACGGTATATAAAAGCGTTATATGTATAGCGTTGTTATATACCACGCTATACATACTTAAATAACCTCCCCCACGATCGAACCCGTCCTCTTCTCCCTATTTTCTTAAAAACAAAAGCGCTCCCCCCCCCCCCCCCCCCCCCCCATTTTTCTCCCAAAAATATTCGAGTGGACCCCACCCGTCACACAAAAATTCAAGATTGTAGGTCCCACATCCTAGCCAAGTTTTCTATTGTTATGGTTTGCTTGTTTCGGGCTCAAATTTTCAATTCATCAACTTTCCGAAAAACATAAATCGAGGTATTTCGATTTAGTTTATGTCGAAACTCGTATAAATAATGCATTTAGTTGTTTTGAATATTTTTCATGGTGTTTTGTGTGTGTTTTTTGCGATTAAACTAGTATGCTTTTTTCCATTAGTGTTCTATAAAATATGTAAAAAAATAAATATTCATTATTATTTGTTAATAAAAATGTTAATAAATTTCTTTTATTGTTTTATATGTATTTTCGTGAATTTTGTGATTAAAATATATTTGTTGTTTTTGTCTAGTTTAGATTATTTATTTGCTTAAAGACTAGTAATATAGTGCCTTTAAGTATCTCTTATATTGATAGATCAAACACAAACTCTGTCCAATTTACAAAATTAATTATTTAATTTACAAAACAAACATACAAAATTATGAAACTAACATGTAAAATAATAAAATTGACACACATAAGAATTCAGGATAGTTTGGTGCTACTGTGTCTCAAATACCGAGCCTGGAACCCATATGTGAATACCATGTCCAATTAAATATTGTATAAATATAAAAATTAATTATTTAAACGCAGAACAAACATACAAAATATGAAACTAACATGTAAAATAATAAAATTGACACACACAAGAATTCAGGTAAGTCCAGTGCTACCAGACCTCAAATATCGAGAATGGAACCCATATGTTATTACTCTGTCCAATTAAATATTGTATAACTATAAAAATTATCTATTTAATTTACAAAACATACAAAATTATGAAACTAACATGTAAAATAATAAAATTGACACACACAAGAATTCAAGATAGCTTGGTGCTGCTGAGCTTCATATATCGAGCTTGTAACCCATATGTTATTACTCTATCCAATTAAATATTCTATAACTACAAAATTTAATTATTTAATTTACAAAAAAACATACAAAATTATGAAACTAACATGTAAAATAATAAAATTGACACACACAAGAATTCAGGATAGCTTGGCGCTACTGGGCCTCAAATATCGTGTCTGGAACCCACAGATATATACTCTGTCAAATTAAATATTGTATAACTATAAAAATTAATTATTTAATTTACAGAATAAATATACAGTTAATGTTGTTTAATTTACAGTAGACGACATGGACGTGGCTATGCATCCCGGACCTTTCTCTGATGAGCTATTAGTGCTACAGGGCGATCATAGGTCCGCCCACGTATGGGAGGGAGAGTTACTGGTCCAGACTCTCCGCGCCAGGAGAGTGGATGACATGTGGGATTTTATGAAGGATATAGATCTCCATACCCGTGTAGTCCAGCGCCTGCGGGATACAGGCTTCTACAGGATTTTGTAGATCGGACGGTTGCAGCTCGACTGGTCTTTGGTCACGTCCCTGATAGAGAAGTGACGACCGGAGACGCACACATTTCACTTGCCCATTGGCGAGGCCGCCATCACGCTGCAGGGCGTGGAGCTTTTATATGGAATGCATGTTGATGGACTGCCCATTGCACTGCCTCAGGCCATGAGAGAGATGACGCGGCCATGTACCTGGGTAGAGCTGCAAATGACTTTTCTCAGTTATCATAAACAATTTCAAACGCACGTTTGTGCCCGAGAAATGCCTTTCTTTTGGTAATGGTATGGTCATATTCCTAGTGACTGATGTAATGTACTTATGGATACTTCAAGGTGTGGAATAAGGACGAGAAATCATGTCAATATCCAAGTTGTATTGATTACCATTGAATGTGTCCATTTCACATATGTGAGTGGGAATGTATTTAGCCACTTTCCACAGACCTGTGTTCTTCTTGGTCGCACGCAACATCCAATGACAACCCGTAAACCATATGTGGCAAACAACCTTGTATGCCTCCGGAATTGACTCTCATACCGTCATCTCACAACACTCTTTTACGTTGTAAATTTTTGCCTCCCTGCTTAGGCGCGCTTTATCAGAAAAAACATGCCATTTTCCAGCACCATTGTCTAGAATCATCCCACATTGCTGTCCGAATTTCATCAAAATCCCTTGTGAGAGCATCCACATCCGGCATACTTGGAAAATGATCAAGGTAGGGAATCCTCCTTGAATGCAACGGCACTTGGCACTCGTACACTCTTGGTCTAACGGGAGGTGGTGCATACTCCCTTGTAAAATGAAGTCCTTCATTCTCTTCCTCATCATCACCATCCTCACGAGGGAAGGAATCATCGTCATTGTTGTCATAATGTAAAGACCCGTAGAATTCTTAACTACAAACGCTGCCCGGATAGATCCCCATGTTGATATAACTATAGAAATTCTTAAATCTGACCTTTTTGGAGTGAAAAGTACCTCAGGACTTAGAGGGTAGAATTTTTTAAGTTTGTGCGAATTTGCGGTCCACTATGCGATCGCATATCAAGTATGCGGACCGCATAGTGGTCGCATAATTGATCAGATTGTTGTCCATTTTGAGGACAGTTATGCAGCCCAAAATGCGATCGCATATCATGTATGCAGGCCGCATAGTTGTCACATAATTGCACCTGAGATTTTGCGGAGGGGGTTGTGCGGCGCACTATGCGATCGCATAACAGGTATGCGGACCGCATAGTTGCCGCATACCTGGGCAGTTCTTTTTTCTTTTTGGCCCAGCTGAAGGCCAATAATGCGGCAGGTTTGTGGACCGCATAACCAAAATGCGGTCGTATTCCAGACCGCAAACCTGCATTGGGGCTCCAATTTCCTAATTTTTAAAACCCGACCCCCAGTCTAATATAACACCTATCCCTCATAATTTTAACTATTTTCTGATAAATAGAGAGAGGTGAGAGTGGGTTCTAGTGAGAGAGAGGCTCAACTTCATCAATTTGATACCCCATCACTGCTCAGGCATGAATTGATCAAGTAGGACACCGTTTCTTCACTACAAGAGGTAAGTTTCTACCCCATCAACCTTAGTTTCCAGATTTTTATTAAAAATGAAACCTGGTTAGGTGAGTTCATGAAGATGGGGGTAGGAATATTGCATGCACGTAACCAACTAGTCATAATCTAGTAAAGGAAAATGGGTTAGAGTAATCTTTCACTAAAAAGAGGTCATTTGATCTAGAGGAATACTTAGTGTTTGATAGAATGCTCAAGTGAGTTCAAGACATGATCATTACTCATAATTCTAAGTTCAATTATGCCACATTGTGAACTAGATTGAAGGTACTAGAAGGCCCGGTGAATTGTGGTAGAAATCTAAGGAAAAATCCCAAATCGAGGTATGTATGGCTAACTCTAATCTTCATAGGATAAACCTATTGGTGTTCACTTTCCGGGTATGATTCTCTTGTTTGATTCTCTATGGAATTTATGTGCCTTATGTGACAAGTTGGGAAATTCTTGCTTCTATGTCGTTCCATGTTACTACCATGTTGTTATGCTAATTGAAAGTATGAATTGTGACCATTATGCTCCTTATTTTACTATGTGTGCGAATCCTATTATATGATGGGTGTAGTAGATGTAAAAGATTGAATGAGATGTGAATCAAAAGATTGAATTGATTTAAAATGTGATTAAAGGATTGAAATGATATGAAATATGAATCACAAGAGTGAAATGATATGAGACGTGAATCAAAAGATGAAAAATGATAAAAGTGAACTAAAAGATCAAAGAAATGATGGGTGATGTCCTAGGGTGAGATGGCCTAGCCGATCAGTCGGGGATCGGACTCCATGTCGTACACATGGAGACATTCGTATTGAGATATGATATTGATTATTGCCTCACTGTTTCAGTTGAGATGACCCCGCCGATGAGAGACCGGACTCCATGTGAAAATGCCACGGTGATGATATGAGATATGATGTTGTTGGTGCCTCACCTTGGATGGCTTAGCCGGTCGGGCCGAGACAGGACTCCGTGTGACAACGACACGGTGGTTTAGTAATAATAATAACACTTGAACTTGAAAGATCATTAACCAAAAGATGGCAAAACGGGAAAATAAACATGGTGACTCTTATTTGTGTTTTCCCCAACTTCGGTGAATTGTTATGTGATGTCTCTATTTGTATCATTGCATGTTGATGTTTATCCTGTCTAGAGTAGAGTTTGTTCATACATACTAGTACTATTCAATGGTACTAACGCCCCTTTTTTCCGAGGGCACTACATCTTTTAAATGGATGTAGGTGGTTCTGTAGCAGGTAGCGCCGATCGACGATAGTGGTCCTTTCTCCTCCTCCCTTCAGTAGTTCTGGTGAGCCCCATTTCCTTCCGGGGCCGTGTGTAGTTACATGTTGATCTCCTTTGTACATATTGTTCCTTTTGAGGTATAGGCGGCCCCTTGTCGCCGGCAGGTCTATGTTCATTTCTCCATGCTCTTAGAGGCTCCGTAGACACTCATATGGGTTGTGAATATATTTTGGGTAGTTGTGGGATTTACTCGTAACCGTGATTCCGTATCGCAAATATTGTAATTAGTATGTATGTTTTGAAAGATCTAATGTATGTAATGGTGAAAGACGAAAATGGACTTAATGTTATGAATATATGCTTTTGATTTATCTCTTGCTTCCTCATGTAAATAATGTATACTATAAACACGGAGGAGAAACGAGTCGGGTAGGAAAGGCTAATCAAGCTTGCTTGATCGGGTCACTCGGTTAGGCGCCGGTCCCGTCCCTCGGTTTTGGGGCGTGACACATAATCACTGTTCTCTTCCTCACTCTATGCATCTGCCAAATCCCGTTTAGTATGTCGTCTTCGGGATATTGAGTCAGGATAGGTGGTTCAACTTGCTCGTTTTCACTACACAAAAAAAATCTACTGAAATTAATAAATACTTTTCATATAGCCGTATCACTTAACTTACAAATCGTAATGTATTGACATTTCATGATGGACGTTTTCCTGTTGGTGATGACTCCCGGATGGACCACCATGATCCAACATTCCAGAATTACGCATATTCCAACTTGGCGTGGGTTCATAACTTGTAAAATTCGTATCTGGTTGGTACCCCCTGTGGAATATATGAGCGTTAATACAAATTCAATACAAATAAATATACATCGTAACACAAAGTAAAGTTGAAGTTTACCACTCGTCTTGTGGATTATGTAAAGCATGAGAGAAATTATTTCCTCGCTCCTCATTCGCCCGTAGTGATAAGTTTATGTCAGTCCAAACTTTTTCAACCAGAGCCTGTCTGGCAAAAACTGCTCCAGAATAACCACCCGATGACTGAGGGTTATCCCTAATATGCGCAACCTCAATATTCCGAACGTCTTCAACCTTGACGTACATTTCCAATATTTTTATCACAAGAAATTCCCGGTATTCATCTAGAGTCCTCAAAAAATCCCTCAAAGTTTCATCATCGTCGATGTTAAACTCAGCGTAACAAGCAACCCCTTGCGCAGTGACGGAATAGGGATATCTTCCGATTACTTTAAGGTTCACTGAACGCTTCCTCACACTCATTTTATTACATAACAACGATACTAATCTATCGTACTCCATCGTAAGTGGCATCTTAATATGACACTGTGGAGATAAACTATAGCTCACAAAGTTATTCGTCACCACAACCTCACTCCCCCAATATAATGAAACCCTTACTTTTCACTCTTCAGACATTATGAAAAAATGCTTGAGAATTTAACAAGAAGAAAATTTTGAACGGGAGTTAGGAATATTTTTGAATGGATTTTTGTAAAATTCTAACGCCTTTAAATAAGGCAATGCCTAGCTCGGGGGGCTGAATATTTTTAGGTATAGCACTCTTTTAAAGGGCGTTATACCCATTTGAACTATTGTTATGTCAGTTAAACGCATGAGACTTATTAGTGGGCCCACAAAACAGGTATGGCGCTCTTTATAACTGTGCTATACATATATAGCATTGTTTCTAAAGGCGTTATATGTATAACGCTCTTTTAAAAAGCTCTATACTTTAACGTCCAAAACGCCCGTTAAAGTATAACGCTTTTAAAAAAAAGGAATATCCATAAATATGTAACTCTTTTTTCTTTACTCGTATTTCCGTTCTTTTTATCAAAAAGAACCACAAATAGGTTGTGGACTCTCCTTTTTCGTACATATATCGCAGTCTGTCTTTTGTTTGCTTTCTGATCAGTGCAGAGTCATACTGAAGAGAGGGTGTTTGTGTGTTCGATTCAAATAGAGGGACATATTTTTCAATTTTTCCCCTCATTCAATGGCTTTCGTAAGTGAGACAGCCCATTCGAGAAAAATCGGCGATAATTTCAGGGATATCACTCAACTTTTACCATTTTTATATTATTGCAGCTAAGTCAGTAAACTACTTCTTGCAATGAAAAACTTACTAAATGTAGCTTAAATATCATAGGAAGTCATTAAACAATCTTTTGTGGTAAAAAAAGACTCAACTTTGCCAATGCATAACTCCTAATGACTTTTACGTGATATTTAGGAAAAATTAATCACTAGTTTTTTGGTTTTAAAAAAATAGTTTAACGACTTCCGTGATACTTGTGTTGGTCGAAATTTGAACCAAACTTAATAACGTCGATGGCCGAGGTCGAAGCTTGGGTCGGCCAACATTTGAAGACGAAGGGTCTATCTTGAACGAGATCGATGGTGGGTCGAGCAGAAGAAGTTCATAATAACGGTAGGATAGTTCTAGATTAGAAAAAGGAAATATTCTATCAGAATATTCCTTCCATTGTACTTTTTAGGGTTCCCAAGGAATGTTCCCTATATATAGGAAAATAAGAAGAGAAAAAAGGCATCTGAAACTCTATGAATGAACACTTTGTAACATTGATAATTGAAAGAATATAAACTTCTTGCCTTTTCTATTGGTTCGCAAGTTAAAAGACATCTTTTCATATACAAGATCCAAGAACATAGGGTTCCATCCACGTTATTTGTCATCTGCATTGTTGACAAAGAGATAGTTGACCCTTAAGACTTGGTATTTTGGGCGAGTTATCCTTCAATATTACATTTATTATCATTGCATGCATTTAATCCGCCTATTCACTTGCATATTCATTGTCAATCATTATCAGCATCTTTGTCTGGTATTTAATATTACGGCACATTAATTTCAATCTATTCATCATCACGTTCATAGATCTGACAGTCATTAAGCTTAGCTATGATTAGCCTTCCATTTCACTCGTTAAATCCCTTATAGAAGGATTTATAATATTTTTGGTAAAATAATTTGGCGCCGTCTATGGGGATTTTCAAGTTAAAATCTATAGTTTCTGTTAGATCTAAAAAGAAAACAACAACACACACACGTACACAGCTATCGTTTTCCATCTGCATAAACTAACAAATGACAGGAAGAGGAGAAGAAAGGTTAAAGGCCATAACAGACGTCACTGCTAACCTCATGAGCACCATCGATGAGGCTAACGATGGGGGAGAGGAAAACGCTACACCCAGCGTCACACCAGGGCGGAGCGGTTCGCCTCCTCCCCATGAAAGTGTAACAGTTGTTCAAGAAAGAGACGCTTCCACATCCACAACCGAGGAAGCACTGCCAGCAGTGAAAAAATTACTAGAAGAGTGGCTGACAAGTACGCTGAACGACTTCCTCGACAAGCCTACTCAAGGAGCGACTCAGAACGCCGCACCAGCAGAGGCAGTGACCACCAACGAACAAACCGCTCCCCGCCCAACAGGTAACACAAACACTACAGTTGATGCAGGTAACGATGCACTCGCATCCATATTGAGAAAGATGGAGGAAATGGAAAATGAAAATAAGACACTACGAGATCAGATAAAAGAGCACCAGGAGAGGGTCGACAAGATACCCGGTGCCCCAAAACTCCTGCGCAAACGAGACGTTGGACGGTTCATAGAGAAACCATACAAAGAAGAAGCGACTCCACATCCCATCCCAAAAACCTTCAAAATGCCGCCATATTTGAAAATATATTACGGCACGACAGACCCTGAAGATCACATAATTCACTACGTGACGGCGGTGAAGGGCAACGACCTCTCAAATGAGCAAGTGACATCTGTATTAGTAAAGAAATTCGGTGAAACCCTAACAGGGGGAGCCTTGACATGGTACTCATAGTTGCCAGCACAATCCATAACAACATTCGAAGAAGTGGCCGATAAGTTTGTAACCGCCCACGCTGGAGCCAAAAAGGTCAAAGACAGGGTGAGTGACATATTCGCCATTAGACAGTCTCCTGGCGAGGACTCAGAGACTTCCTCGCCCGATTCAACAAAGTTAGGATGAGCTTGCCAAATGTATCTGAAGGCATAGCCGTGGCGGCCTTCCAAAAGGGGCTGAATAGAACTGGGTTGAGGGCGACCAGAAAATTGTTGAGCAGGCTTATAAAGTACCCCCACCACTTGGGAAGAGATTCACAACGCCTACTGCACTGAGGTCCGAGCAGATGAGGATGACCTCAATGGCCCAACTCAACGGCTAATGTCAGTCCACATAGAATCAAGACGAGATCGCCATACTGATACCCGAAGGGATCACTCAGGGCCATGTCCCAACCGTGATAGGCACCAGCCTTATGTTAGAGCGGCAATTCCGCCATCTCCTCGCCATATGGAAGGGTTGTCCAGGCCAAATACAGGGACTCAACGGAACGACTAAGGTATGCCCCCACTTTTATCTACTCACAATTTTTGTGTCTCCCCTTCAGAAATAGTGTACGCACTGGAAAAGCTCGTCTCAAGGTGAAATGGCCACAGAAAGATGAAGTCTGGCCCAAACACCAGAAGGTCGAATGTCCTATGTGAGTTCCACCAGGAACGAGGTCACAAGACAGAGGACTGCATATCTTTATGACAAGGAGTGGTGAACATGCTCAACCAGGGACACCTAAAAGAACTGATGAGCGATCAAGGAAGATCCAACTTTGGCAGAGGACGAGAACAACACCAAGGGCTCCCGATGCCGCCCTCCCCCACCTGCACCATCCAAATGATCATCGGCGGAGGTGACGAAGCCACAAATAATCATGTGAAGTTCACCACCACGCAAAAGCCGAAGCGGTGAATCACACACGAACGGTATGATGACCTAAAAGACAGTATCATCTTCGATAAGTCGGATACCCACCGTTTGACTTTCCCTCACATTGATGCTCTTGTTATTACCTTTAGAATTTTGGACACTGAGGTAAGAAGAATAATGGTTGACGATGGAAGTGGCGCGTGTATTATCCACCCCCGAGTTCTCGCCCAAATGAGACTCGAGGATAAGATAGTACCACGCTGCATAACATTGATAGGGTTTAACAATACAGTTGAACGAACTTCAGGAGAAATAACACTACCCGTCTTGGATTGGGGCGTCACCTGGGAGACAACGTTCCATATCATGAACCAAGATACAGCTTACAATGCCATCATAGGACGGCCTTGGATACACGTAATGAGAGCCATTCCATCCATCCTTTATCAAGTAATCAAGTTCCCGACCCCATGGGGAATATTCAACACCCGGGGCAAATAGTGCACATCATAATAAAGCTACTGCATCGCCCGATATTGTACGTACACACAACAATTGAAAGGGACGAGCTCAGAAGCATAGCAATTACCAAAGTCGGGGACAAAACCCGACGAGCAGAACGACATCATCAAGGACCCCGACATTGCGGAAGTCGCAGGGTCAACGGTAGAAGACCTCGACCCTGTCCAAATAGATAGAAACGACACCAAAAAAAAAGCCTATATCGGCCACAAACTCTCTGAACGAGGTAAATTTCACAAATTTCTAACTGACAATACGGACCTATTCGTTTTTTCCCATGCAGATATGCCAGGTATCTCGAAGGACATCGCCACGCACAAATTAAACGTAGACCCGCTCTACCTTCCAGTACGGAAAATGAGAAGAAAATTCAATGCCGCAATCAACGAAGCAGTCCGCGAGGAAATAGAGAAACTACTAACCAACGGCTCCATAAGAGAATCCAAGTACCCCCAATAGGTCGCCAATGTAGTCATAGTGAAGAAGAAAAACGGGAAGTGGCGCATGTGCGTAGACTTCACAAACCTGAACAAAGCATGACTAAAGGACTCTTTCCCGCTGCCTTACATCGATCAACTCAACGATGCAACGGCAGGACACGAGTTGCTAAGCTTTTTGGACGCCTATTCAGGATATAATCGGATCCTCATGGAAGAGGAGGACCAGTAAAATACCATTTTCATAACTCACCAAGGACTTATTGTTATCAAGTCATGCCGTTCGGATTGAAGAACACAGGAGCAACTTACCAAAGGCTGCTCACCAAAATGTTCAAAGATTAACTCGTCAAAACAATGGAAGTATACATAGATGATATGTTAGTCAAATATGAAAGGAAAGAAGATCATATCGACCACCTGAAAGAAGCCTTCGATATACTGAGACAGTACGACATGAAGTTGAATCCCGAGAAATACGCCTTCGGCATAACCTCAGGCAAGTCCTAGGCTTCCTGGTATCCCAAAGAGGCATCTAAGTCAACCCCGACCAGATAATGGCTATCGAGGGTGTTACATCCTGTGAGTTTGAGCGCCAAATTTCTTACTAGGACTAATTATATGCATTTTTTTAAACGTTGATGTGTTTTTAAAAGAGTTAATATAAAAGTTTTCAGTTCTCATGTGAAGTTAATGTTATGTGTTTTAAGATTTTAATTGAACAAGTAGTGTTAATTACACATTTGATTGACATACTAGAGATTCTTAAGGCAATTCTTGAGAAGCTTGACTTCATTTTCTTGTTTGATTTTTTAAAATGGTAGGTTAAATCTTAGAGAGTCTTACTTGTTTAGCAGTGTGATATGTACATAACGAATTCAGCCAGTGTATGGTATTTTGAGTGGGATATTTTTGTAAAATAATTTTTAAAAAATTGATTTTATACAGTTATTAATATTACTACTTTCGAATATGCTTTAAATTATGCACATAATATGAGAAAGTTTATGAATTATTTTTATTGTAAATATTGAAATTATTTTCTCACAAGAAAAGAAGGTTATCTCTTTATCATTTTAAGAATTAAGCGTACGAAATATTTATACTCTTAATATGATATTAGAAAAATTAAAAGTTGAGAAAATATATGTATTTTTATATAGATATTTTAATAAAATAATAGTATGCGTGTTGATTTTATATGGCACCATATGACTATGATAGTATGATGTATAAAGTGTATTACAAATAAGTAGAATTTTAGGTAATTTAAAATAATTCTTAATTATGCGGGTAATTGGTTAATTATTGGGTAGCGGGATATTACCCAAATAATTAATTAGTGTAATTGGGTAAGGTTGGATAGTCTCTAACGTGGCAGCAGTATGTCATCTATTATGTGACTCTTAAACTATTTTAAAAGGTGGCAAAAACTTGAAGAATTTCTTGGCCAACCAAGCCACAAGTGGAAGACTTCTTTTATAACTCAACTGAATTATCATTGTCTTCCAAAAATTCAATTTAGTTTGATATCAAACATTAAAGCATTATCAAACTTTGTTTTCTCCTTTTTTCATAAGTATAGCACTTTCGATGGTATAGATTAATACCCTTCGCTTTATGCAAAATTTAACAATGTCTAGGCTCACCTTTAGGTGATAGATCTGGTCAAGCATTCGGGCATGTCACTATGAGCACTATCCAGAACAACCTTTTCTGATACTTTTGAGTGCTCGAGAATCAGCTTAGGCAAGTTAAGGTTAATTCTTTTTTCTTTTGGTATGATCCAAGTAACGATATATAAACGTAATGCTATTCCATAAGTGGTTCTACTCTTAGCAGTTAAGGATGCATATGTTATTCATTCCGGTAAAGTGATATTCAAGCATGTCTAAGTATGTCCCTAGTCCCTATTGAGTTATATGATAGAGATGTTAATATTTATGATATAGTGATACATGTACATGCATCTTTATTGATTTACCATCGTGTTACGGACGGTCGGGCACTTACCACCGGTTGGGCAATTATGTATTATTATTTACCGCCAGTTGGGCAGACATACATATTTATTTACCACCGAGCTACGACCGACCGAGTAGTCATGCATTTACTAACGAGCTACGGCCGGTTGGGCAGTTACATATTTACCACCGAGCTACGGCCGGTCGGGAAGACATGTATTTACCACCGAGCTACGGTCGGTCGGGAAGTTACCATCGGTTGGACAGTTATGTATCATTATTTACCACTGGTTGGGCAGTCATGCATACTTATTTACCATCGTGCTACGGACGGTCGAGAAGTTGCCATCGGTTGGGCAGTTATGTATCATTATCTACCGACAGTTGGGAAGACATGCATATTAATTTACCACTGAGCTACGGCCGGTTGGGCAGTTATATATTTACCACCAAGCTACGGCCGGTTGGGCAGTCATTCATTTACCACCGAGCTACGGCTGGTCGGGCAGTTACCACTGATCAGTTGGGCAGTCATGCATCATACGATATGGATAATAGATTCAAAGAGAAGTATTATATATATAAGTATAAGTATGTATATATGATGGCACTTCAGAGGTTCAGGTTGATTCTTATATGTCTTTAATTAAATGTTGATTTATTGTTATGTTTCAGTTCTACCTTATATACTCACATTATTCGTACTGACGTCCTTTTGTTAGGGACGCTGCATTCATGCCTGCAGGTATAGATAATCAGTCTGATGATCCCTCATAGTAGACGAGATTAGCATTTAGCGAAGGATCGGTAAGACTCCACCCATTTTGGAGTGCAGCTGAGTCTATAAGTCATCGTGTCAGAGTTTTCTACGGACATATGGGTAGGCCGGTACGTTGTCCCATTCTGTGTCAAATAATCTTAGAGGCTTTGTAGACACAGGTTTATTATGTACAGTATGTCATAGGCCTTGACGGCCCATATGTATTCATGTTTTAAGAAAAATGGTTCAGTGATACAATGTTGCTCACTTATATTTATACATTATGAGTTGTGGACATGTTGGGCCATGATAGTTACAGATGAAAAACAAACGAGTTACACAGTGGTTCGCTGGCCATCACAGCACAGGGTGCCAGCCACGCCTCCCCAGGTTTGGGGTGTGAAAAGTGGTATCAGAGCACATCGTGTCTTAGGGAGTCTACAAACCCGTGCCTAGTAGAGTCTCACTTATGGGTGTGTAGCACGCCACATTTATAATTGAGAGGATATAGGTCATTTAGGAAATATTACCCTTCTTTTATTTCCAGATCGTGTATGAAGCTTTCGCCAGATTTTGTATGCACCAGAGGTGCAGGTATCACAGTAGAGCTTTAAGGCGTAATTTACACATATGTGGAATGGAGGTAATGAAAGCAACATAAGATACGATGTGAGATTGAAAAGTAAGTAAGGTAAAGGTGAAGAAGATACGAGATACTAAAGTACAAAAGGTTGTGAATAGTTGCGACTTCAGATATAGTTTTGGGTTTAGTTTAAGTTACATAGGATACCCTAGTGAAAATTTGTAAATCCGTAATAGTTAACATTCGAGGACGAATGTTCTAAAGGGGGAAGGATGTTACATCCTATGAGTTTGAGCGCCAAATTTCTTAACACTGGGACTTATTATATGCATTTTTTAAATGTTTATGTGTTTTTAAAAGAGTTAATATAAAAGTTATAAGTTCTCATGTGAAGTTATTGTTATGTGGTTTAAGATTTTAATTGAACAAGAAGCGTTATTTACACGTTTGATTGACATACTAGAGATTTTTAAGGCAATGCTTGAGAAGCTTGACTTCATTTTCTTGTTTGATCTTTTAAAAATGGTAGGTTAACTCTTAGAGAGTCTCACTTGTTTGGGAGTGTGATATGTACATAACGAATTCAACCAGTGTATGGTATTTTGAGCGAGATATTTTTATAAAATAATTTTTAAATAAATAATTTTATATAGTTATTAATATTAGTACTTTCGAATATGCTTTAAATTATGAACATAATATGAGAAAGCTTATGAATTATTTTATTGTAAAGATAGAAATTATTTTCTCACAAGAAAAGGAGGTTATCTCTTTATTAATTTTAAGAATTAAGTGTACGAAAATTTATACTTTTATATGATATTAGGAAAATTAAAAGTTGAGAAAATATATGTATTTTTCATGGATATTTTAATGAAATAATAGTGTGCGTATTGATTTTATATGGTACCATATGACCATGATAGTATGATGTATAAAGTGTATTAAAAATAAGTATAATTTTAGGTAATTTGAGACAATTCTTAATTATACGGGTAATTGGTTAATTACCGGATAGTGGGGTATAACCTAATTAATTAATTAGTGTAATTGGATAAGGTTGGATAGTCTCTAACGTGGCAGAAGCGTATCATCTATTATGTGACTCTTAAACTATTTTGAAAGGTGGAAAAAACTTGAAGAATTTTTTGGCCAACCAAGCCACAAGTGGAAGACTTCTTTTATAACTCAACTGGTTTACCACCGTCTTCCAAAAATTCAATTTAGACTGATATCAAACATAAAGCATTATCAAACTTTATTTTCTCCTTTTTTTCATTAGTATAGCAGTTTCGATGGTATAGATTAATACCTTTCGTTTTATGCAAAATGTAACAATGTCTAGCTGCATCTTTTGGTGAGTGATCTAGTCAAGCAATCGGGCATGTCACTATGAGCACTATCCAGAGCAATCGTTTTTGATACTTTTGAGTGCTCGAGAATCGGCTTAGGTAAGTTAAGGTTAATCCTTCTTTCTTTTGGCATGATCCAAGTAATGATATATAGATGTAATGCTAGTCCGTAAGTGGTTCTACTCTTCGCAGTTAAGGATGCCTATGTTAATCATTCCTGTAAAGTGATATCCAAGCATGTCTAAGTATGTACCTAGTCCCTATTAAGGTATATGATAGAGATGTTAATATTTATGATATAGTGATACATGTACATGCATCTTCATGCATTTAACATCGTGCTACGGTCGGTGGGGAAGTTACCACCGGTTGGGCAGTTATGTATCATTATTTACCGCCGGTTGGGCAGACATGCATATTCATTTACCACCGAGCTACGGTCAGTCGGGCAGTCATGCATTTACCACCGAGCTACGGTCGGTTGGGCAGTTACATATTTACCATCGAGCTACGGCCGGTCGGGCAAACATGCATTTACCACTGAGTTACGGCCGGTCAGGCAGTTACCAACGGTTGGGCAACTATGTATCATTATTTACCACCGGTTGGGCAGTCATGCATATTCATTTACCACCACACTAGGCCGGGTCGGGCAGTTAACACCGGTTAGGTAGTTATGTATCATTATTTACGGTCGGTCGGGCAGTCATGCATTTACCACCAAGCTACGGTCGGTCGGGAAGTTACCATTGATTAGTTGGGCATTCATGCATCATACGATATGGATAATAGATTCAAAGAGAAGTATTATATATATAGGTATAAGTATGCATATACGATGGCACTTCAGAGATTCAGGTTGATTTTTATATGTCTTTAATTAAATGTTGATTTATTGTTATGTTTCAGTTCTGTCTTACATACTCAGTACATTATTCATACTGGCATCCTTTTGTTGGGGACGTTGCATTCATGCCTGCAGGTATAGATAATCAGTTTGACGAGCCCTCATAGTGTATGAGATTGGCATTCAGCGAAGGATCGATAAGAATCCACCTCATTCGGAGTGCAACCGAGTCTATAAGTCATCGTGTCAGAGTATTGCTACAGACATATGGGTAGGCCGGTACCCTGTCCCATTCCATGTCAAATAATCTTAGAGGCTTTTTATACACGGGTTTATTATGTACAGTAAGTCAGAAGCCTTGACGGCCCATATGTTATTCATGTTTTAAGAAAATTCAGTGATACAGTGTTGCCCACTTATAGTTATAAATTATGAGTTGTGTCCATATTGGCCCATGATAGTTACAGAAGAAAAACAAATGAGTTACACATTGGTTCGCTCGGCCCAGCACGGCACTAGGTGCCAGCCATGCCTCCCCATGTTGGGGCGTGACAGAGGGAATACCCGAACTGTTGCCCAGCAAGAAACAAGTGCAAAAGCTGACCGGCCGTATAGCCGCACTGTCAAGATTCATCTCACGATCTTCCAACAGATGCCACAAATTCTTCAACGTCCTTAAAAAAGACAACGGATTCCAGTGGAACTCAGAATGTGTCGAAGCCTTAAGAGAACTAAAGGCATATATGTCCCCACCTCCACTGCTTGCCAAAGCCGAAGCCGGAAAACGCCTCCTGGTATATTTGGTTGTGTCAGAAGTAGCGGTAAGTGCAGTACTCGTACGTGAAATCAAAGGTATGCAATCTCCAATCTATTATATCAGAAAACCCCGGTTGATGCGGAAATGAGGTACCTTCACCTCGAGAAGTTGGCCCTGGCACTAGTCACGGCTTCACGAAAGCTTAGACCTTACTTTCAGTTCCACCCTATATTGGTCGTCACGACCTTCCCCCGTAGAAGTATTTTACATAAACCCAAACTATCGTGAAGATTGTCCAAGTTGGCCATCGAACTAAGAGAGCACGATATCACATATCATCCACGAACGGCGATAAAGTCACAAGTGCTAGCCGACTTCGTCGCTGACTTCAGCGCCAAGATAATGCCTGAAGTCGAATATGAAGCCTTTTGTACCGTTTCCCTCCAACCTGACCTGTGGGTCTTACACACCGACGGCGCTTCTAACGCGTCAGGATTAGGACTGAGACTCGTATTGTAGGTCCCAACAGGCGAGGTAATCCGCCAATCTATATAATGCCCCGATATTACTAACAATGAGGCCGAGCGCGAGGCCGTTATTGCATGACTAAAACTAGCCCTAAAATATGGATCCCGACGGGTCATCCTTTGGTGCGACTCTCAACTTGTCATCAACCAAGTAACAGGGACTTACCAGATCAAGGAGCAAAGGCTACAAAAGTACCAAATAGAAATCCACAAACTACTTCCAGAATTCGAAGAATGTCGGCTTGATCAAATACCCCGAGCTCAAAACACCTAGGCAGACGGCCTCGCCAAGTTAGCAGCAGTCGAAAAGCATAAATGGGAAGGGGAACATCGTCACATTACTCCACTCGTCATAAGATCAACTCGTCATTAGGCGCAACCGTATTATAACTTACTTGCAGGAGGGAACACTCCCACCGGACAAAAAAGAAACCAGAAAGCTCCGAATGCAGGCATCTAGGTACAACATCATCGACAACGACATGTACAAAAGGACGTTCAGCGGTCCCTTGGCAAAATGCCTGGGGCCAAACCAAACCAGACGAGTACTCGAAGAAGTACACGAAGGCCATTGCGGTGCCCATACCGGTAATCGAGCACTCGTCAAATGCCTCATACGGGATGGATACTATTCGCCCACCATGAAAAAAGAAGCTGCAAACCTCATCAAAAAGTGCGAACAATTCAGAAGTACGCCCCCACGATACACCAAGCGGGTGAACACCTTCATTCAGTCATGTCACCCTGGCTATTCATCAAATGGGGAATGGACATCGTAGGACCACTCTTAGCAGGACGAGGTAATGTACGTTTCCTTTTAGTTTTGACTAACTACTTCTCTAAATGGGTAGAAGCAGGTGCTTTCGCCCAAATACGCGAGCAGGAGGTCATCACATTCCTATGGAGAAACATAATATGTCACTTCGGCATCCCAAAGGAAATCTGTTGTGATAACGGACCACAGTTCATCAGGAAAATGACCGCTGAATTCTTCGAGAAGTGGCACATCAATCGTATACTCTCTACTCCATATATCCCCCCGAAAATGGTCAGGTTGAATCGTCCAGCAAAACTATATTAAACATCATGAAAAATAAACTCGAAGACGCCAAGGGACTGTGGCCAGAAGTGCTATGGGCATATCGCACTACGCCAAAGACAAGCACGGAATAAATTCCATACTCTTTGGTCTACGGCACATACGCAACCATACCAGTCGAGGTCGGAGAGCCAAACCCGAGATACTCTAATGAAAGCAAACCAAACAACGATAAGAACAGAAAGCAAGACCTCAACGAGATAGACAGAGAGATATGCATACATAAGAATGGTCGCCAAAAAACAGAGGGCACAACGATACTATAACAAAAAGGCCAAAGTTCGACCACTCAAAGTCGGGGACTACGTAATCAAGGCTAAAACGCAGGCAAGCAAACACCCAAGAGAGGGAAATCTAGGAACCAACTGGGATGGACCGTACAAAATCACCACAGCAGTTAACAGAGGATCATTCTAGTTAGAAACAATGGAAGGGAAACTGTTACCAAACAATTGGAACATCGTTCCCCTCAAGTACTTCAACTTATGAAAACATACGCCCTCTAAGTCGTACTTTTTTTCCCTCACTCGGGTTTTATCCCTAGGTGGGTTTTACCGAGGAGGTTTTTAAGGCGATGAAGGGGGCGCCTCGAAGTTCAAGTTGGTTATTCATCACTTCGCCTATTGTCTACTCCAGCCAGACCGATGAAGGGACTAGGTAGATGGAGAACTTCTCAAATTTATATGTCGTACAGAGTATGTAACATTATCCAATGAAATGAATAAAAAAATCAATATGTAGCATTCTTTAACACAACTCCA
This sequence comes from Nicotiana undulata, assembly GCA_005239495.1. NCBI lineage: Eukaryota > Viridiplantae > Streptophyta > Magnoliopsida > Solanales > Solanaceae > Nicotiana > Nicotiana undulata. The sequence continues at coordinate 15,073 of ML256204.1, read as the reverse complement.
AATCGCTCCACATCCTACATGCATTCATCCTCGTTCGAATCATTTACATTCGACCGCGTTCGAATCACTTACATTTATACCTCGCTCGAATCACTTACATTCGACCTCATTCGAATCACTTACATTCGACCTCGCTCGAATCACTAACATTCAACCTCGCTCGAATAGTTTGTGTTCGGCATCGCTCGAATTATTCACACTCGACGTTGCTCCAATTTTGCTACGACCGGCCAAAGATGGACCCCAAGCTAGGCTATGATCGGCCTACTAAGAACAACATCGCAATGAAATAAGACAAGTAACAAGAAGGCAAAACATACAATAAAAGGTAACCATTCCATTACAAACTGATCAGGCTACAAAACGCGTTTCTTTTACAACGGGCTCGATAGCACCCTCACAAAAAACAAAAACCAATCAAAAAATCAAGCACAAGGCCCTAAGCCCCGTCATACCCTTCATCATATTCGTCGTCGTACCAAGGATCGGAGGCAATCCCATCCACTGCGTCATCATCACTGTCGTCTCCCCCGAGCGAATCGGGGGCATAGCCACAAGCTTCACGGGCTGCCCGCGCCCTTAGCATGAACATCGGTGAGTTCCTCCTCGGAAACCTTCCCAGCAGCCCTCAAAGACCTGTATACATCAAGCTGAGCCTCAGCATGAACCCACATCCCATACAACTCCCGCGATACGCTCGCATCGGCGAAAGTTTGAGAAGTAGACGGTTGGACCAGTTGTTCTTTCTCAGCCCTCAGAATCACTATCTACTCGTTCAACCTCACCAGCGTTGCCTCCAAACCCCCAACTTGCTCCTCCAATATCTCCACTGTGAGCAACAAAGTCTCTGCTTCATTAGCCCGCTCAGACCTATAGACGCACAGGGTCCCCGCCAAGGCTGCCACCTCCGCTATCGAGGTCGTCCTAATTCTCTCCATCGGGTTCAACTCCTCGACCTTGGCACCCAACTCGGCCCTAAGATTAGCAGCCCTCGCCTTACTCTGATCGAGATCGACCTTCAAAGATACAACTCGCACCTTGAGGTCTAAGTTCTCAGCCATTACCCCCTTTCCAGCTCGATCTCGTCCTCCTTAGACTTCAACGCTTCGTCTAGCTCACTACACCGGCTAATAGCCTTCAGAATCTCCTCATCCTTCTCTTTCAGCTCCTCATCCCTTCAGCTAATCTCATCACGCATCTCCTGAAACTGCCCGTCCTCGCCAACGCTCCTGACTATCTTCCGGTACTTAGAGTGGTACTCTCTGTATTTGGACACCATCCTCTTATACTGAGATAACCTCTCCTCTTCCCCGCGGTCACGCTCAATGTTGAGGATAAGTGTCTAGCAAACAAAAGGAATAAGTTAGCCAAGATGAAGTGACACTAACGAAGCATACAAAAGTTAAGAAATCACTCACCTGCAGAGCCATCCCAGATATGCTAAGGGAAAGGTCGGCGTCCTTCAGTGTCTATAACGTCTTGTTCTCGGCCTCATCGCACAAAGGGGAGAACGACGGCGCCACGTGCTCTGTGTCAACCAAAAGGTTGAAGTCAACAAGTATGACAATTTGGCGGTTAGGACCCTACGTTCTTATCTCCACGCGAGTCTTCCTCTCAGTGAAGGCTCATACCTCGTCGGGCTCGATGTCAGAGACCGAATTGACATCCCTTGCATCGCAATCACCACTTTTTCTCACCCTCGACGGAAGGCGACCCTTCATAATCCGCGCAAGATCTTCGCCGCTACCAGCCTCCTCGACCCTGGAAGGCCTCTCCCTCATAACAGACTCGGACGTAATAACCGCCTCTACGGCTGAGAACAACACCGACCCCGTCCCAATAGTTTCGTCCCTTTTCGTTTGTTCAAAAATAATGGCCTTCCCCATTTCCACCCTTTGCCTCTTCCTCGACGAAGGCTCCTCACTAGAGAAGGTTCGTCAGTCAGAAGAAGAACCTGCTGAGGTGGGGCATCGTCGGGAACTACTACACCTGAAGGGACGGGTCCCTCTACCCGTTGAATCTCGGCTTTACCTCGGGAAGATTCAACCAACGCGAACTCCCTCACAGCCGAGGTCATCTTCTTACGGAAGGCAAAGGCAGGCATCTTCGCTTTCTTAGATACCCGCCGACCTAACGCAAACAAGAACTCAAGTCAGAAAACGCTAAAGGACTCGATCAAAAAAGGTAATAAGAGTACTTACGAGATGGGACCTTCGGTCCATAATGCTTGTGAAAGAAAGACGAATCATGAATCCCCACAACGTGGGGCAACACGCGAGCCAACCAACCCTCCATGTCCAGGACGAGGGAGGGAGAACGCTTTACACCTGAAAATAATAAGGCGATAAGCGTATCAGAAGCCGAAGAGGAAAGAAAGTGTCGAGGAACGAATGGCGGAAAGTATGAGAAAATGCTTACAATTGTAATTCCACTTCTCGGAAAACCCAGTCGGGTCCACCACCAATTGATCAGTTATGACAAAGAAATAATTGCGCTAGAATAACCGACTCGCCTTATCGTCCATCCCAGCCACTAATCCTTTCATCCCAAGATTCTGCAAATGTATCATGGTGCCTCTGAAGAAGGTAGGCGATAATAGGTGCAATAAGTGGTGAAAGTCGACCTCACAACCAGCCAGTTCCATATATTTGGTCAGCATCAAGAAGACCTTATATAGGTAAGGAGAGAATTGTGCTGGGCAAACATCGTAGAAGCGGAAGAACTCTTCGACCAACCTAAGAAGAGGAAAGGTGTAGCCGATCGTGAATGGGTAGGCGTAGAAGGAACAAAACTCAGGATGGTGAACCTGAATTGTGTCACCTCCCGCAGGGACGATCTCGATGTAAGAAGGGATGCGATATTTAACCCGCATCTCACCCAATTCAGCCTCCCCCGATTCAGAGCTCAGGTTCAGGTCCCTTAGGGAAATCGTTCCTGGACATAAAGGTTTTTGGGCACCACCTCTTCAATGGTGGGGAAGTTGTCGTCTCCCTCAACTGAAATCCCTTCATCAGTAGGAAGGATAGACACTGACAAAGGAGCGACGTCGAAAACATTGTCGTGACTATAAGGAGAAGTCGACATGATGATTATAATGAATCAAACAACGGTAGGAAAGACGAAGTTATTGATCAAGAAAAGGATTGAAAAAACTGGGAGAAAAGAGGTTACAAGAAGCATAAGAGAGAAGCACAAACGAGAATAAGTATCAGAGAAGAAAGAAATGGTGAAAATTTCAAATGAAAAACCCTTCTCCTATTTATAGAGTTAGGTGGCATCAAAATCAAGGCTAAAAGCTATCTACAACACAAGAATTGAAGCACCAACAGTGCAAACACTACATGGGGAAGACACATAATGATGACACGCGTGATAATGACAGCATCTGGCGTCACTTGCGCCATTCGCGGTTTTAACGGGCATTAATTACCTGGTTTCGACCAAATTTCTTTCATAACGGACGTGGAGTAATCCGCTCATCAAGGACGAGAGGTCCACGACCTTGATAAGCGGAGGGACTAACTGCATTGGTCAACATTTGTCCCAAACTTAATAACGTGTTGGTCGAGGTCAAAGCTTGGGTCGGCCAACATTTGGAGACGAAGGGTTTATCTTGAACGAGATCAACGGTGGATCGAGCAGAAGAAGTTCATAATAACGGTAGGATAGTTCTAGATTAGAAAAAGGTAATATTCTATCAGAATATTCTCTCCACTGTACTTTTTAGGATTCCCAAGGAATGTTCCCTATATATAGGAAAATAAGAAGAGAAAAAAGGCATCTAAAACTCTCTGAAAGAACACTTTGTAACATTGACTATTGAAAGAATATAAACTTCATGTCTTTTCTATTGGTTCGCAAGTTAAAAGACACATTTTCATATACAAGATCCAAGAACATAGTGTTCCATCCACGTTGCTTGTCATCTGCATTGCTGACAAAGAGATAGTTGACCCTTAAGACTTGGTATTTTGGGTGAGTTATCCTTCAATATTACATTTATTGTCATTGCATGCATTTAATCCGCCTATTCACTTGCTTATTCATTGTCAATCATTATCAGCATCTTTGTCTGGTATTTAATATTACGACACTTTAATTTTATTCTATTCATCATCACGTTCATAGATCTGACAGTCATTAAGCTTAGTTAGGATTAGCCTTCCATTTCACTCGTTAAATCCCTTATAGAAGGATTTATCACATTTTTGGTAAAACAATACTCACATCAAATAGAGTAATTGTTTATTACATAAATAGTTTGGTAACTTTGGTATAAAAAATGGAAGTTCGGTGACCATTGACTATCCATGGTATTAACCTGAAAAATCACATGTAGGGACAAATGTTTATCAAAAAAAATTCCAAGCACCTGCGTGATGCGCGATCAATATCAAAAGACATTTATCGTAGTAAAGGGAAAATTACGCGACACATTAAATATTTACACTATATTTATTATTGGGATTCATAATTATACTTTCAGTAAATTTACCATTCGTAATTATATTTTAATTTTATAGCAAATTAACAAAATAAGAGATTAATTTTTTTGAACTAAAACAAGAGAGCAACAAGCTCTCGCAATCAGTTGGTTAGAGTACCCACTTAGTTAGTAGAGGTCTTGAGTTCAACTCTCAACAAGAGCATTTCTTTTTTTTGTATTTATGTATTTCGCCTTGGTTGTATTCGTTGCACGAGATGACATATGAAATTGAAGACAAGTAAGATGTGAGTCAGTAAATAGTTGGTACCGGAAACAAGCATGTTGTAAGGCCCCATAAATGGTCAACTATGTGACCGCAGAACCTCTTCGTGGACCGCAGATTGGTTGCAGAATGCAACAGGACCTAAGCCAAATTTTGAAGGATATTTTGCGGTCAATTATGCGACCGTATAATCATCCCGCGGGCTGCACAATTCATCGCACATTCGGCATGAAGAATTCCGGAGGGAGATTTCACAACGCATTATACGACCGTATAACTATTCTGCGGGCCGCATAACGACCACAGACTTGACCAGGCTAGCCCAGTTTTCGGGACCATTTTGCGGTCCATTTTGCGGGCCGCAGACCTAATCTGCGGTGCATTCTTTCACCTCAGAGTTGAGTTCGGAGGGTCCATTTTCTGATTTATAACCTAACCCTATTTTGATTAAAACCCATTGGGGCTCATTTAGAAGGAAAAAATCTGGTGTTTAGAGAGAGGGGAAGGGAGCTAGAGAGAGAAGAAAGGGCATTAACATCTTTATACATCAAATCCTTGCTCAAGCCTTGAAATTCAATAAGGAAAGGTCATAAGGTCCTCATCTAAGATGTAAGATTCTACTTCCTAGCTCTCAATTTTGAGATTTGACTGAACGTAGGTAATGCGAAGTGTGATTCTTGAGTGTGGGAGTTGTCCCTTGTGCATGCATGTACCAACAAGGGTTGTGCGAAGGTTTTTAAACTCAAATGGGTGAACATTGGATTGTGGGATAAAGGAAATCCACCATAAAAGAACATTAAAATCATGGTGCACACCTAGTGCTCGATAAAATGCCTAAATGGGTTGAACCATAAAGCCACTTCCTAATTATGGTTCAACTTTGTCATGTCTCTAATAGATTGAAGTCGTTAGAATTTTCGGAACGTTGTAGTAAAATTAAGGAAAGCTCAAGCGAGGTATGTTGGCTAAACTTCTCTTGTAGAATCGAGTTCCATGTTGTTCTCGTAGGTCTCAAGTGTAATTGGCACGTGTTCTTATTCCTCACGTTCCGAGTTATTTCTAGTAAATCTGATTATTCCAAGTAAGCATTATATAGGAAATTATATTCTCAAAATGTGCTTCGGTTGCTTTATCACATTATGCTCTCCTTCGGGAATGTGTTCAAGTATGGTTTGTATGTTAAAATGTTATGACTTCAATTCGTGTTTCAAATGAAGTTATTATGCCAAATTGTGGAAGAAAACTCAATGTGCTTAAGAAATATAATTAGAGTCTTGATTTTAAATGCTCTTATTGTTGATAATCTATGATGATGCTTGAAAGTGAAAGAAGTATATGTGAAATATAAAATGTGGCCATTGTACCAAGAACGAGAATTATACTTGTGGCCAATAGTTCCAATGAAATGAGGAGGATGTGTAAAAGGCTAAGAAATGAACTGCAACTCCTTTTTATAACAAATATTTCTTGGTAGTATCGTTTAGTCACCGAGGAAGGGTAGGTTGAAATAACCTAATCCCGAAACTACACGTGTCGTTGTAGGAGTGATTGATGGGTAAAATTTCGTATTGATGTGATAAGATTATTCCCATTAAATGGTATGGATCGATGTGTTGAGATTATTCCCCTTATTTAGAATGAGATGATTGCTAGCGGAAAGAATGTCGAGCCACACTACATTGTGGTGAGATGGCTTAGCCGATCGGACTGAGATCTAATGCCATGCCGCACACATGGTGGTGTTGTAATTTGATGTCTTTGGGTGAGATGGTTTAGCCGATCAGGTCGTGATCAGACTCCGTGCTAAAAACACGATGGTGTATCGGTACTAAAGATCTCCCAACCTAAAAATATGGAAATTTACGTGAAAATTTATCTTGCTACTAACTTGACGCATTTATATTGTCTGAGTATCGCATTGATCCTATGTTGTTTCTCCCCGTACTGTTACTAGATTCTTCGAGAGGGTGTTTAGTCTTACGTACTAGTACTATTTCATATGTACAAACGTCTCTTTTGTCGGGACGCTGCATATTTAATGGATGCAGGTGGTTCCACAGCAAGCGGCATCAATTAGTAATAGTTGTGCTCCCTCTCCTCAGCTGACTTGATGTGCCCTACTTTATATCAAGGTCTTGTATCTTTTGTTCCTTATGTATAATGCTTTGAAGTATAGCCGGGACCCTATTGCCGACACTAGTACTCTTTGTATTCATTGGTGGCTCCGTAGACATAGAATGGGTTGTATCTTTGAATTTGGAAAGTCAAACTTGAAATGTTGTACTTGAAACACATGTTCCACTTCTAAAGCGACGAATGTGTATGGTATTTTGGGGAATTTGTAATGATGTATTCGTTATAACACACGAAAACATTCTGTACGAAAAGGCTATAATCTGCTCCTATTCGATGGAATTGCTATTTAATTTATTCTTTACTTTGCTCTTGCTATTGCTATCGGAGAAGCTAAACACTTAACCACACTTTTATTCTTTTAAAGTTATTTTATAATCTCATTTCAGTTCTTATTTCTTTCATATTTTGGATCAAACTAATGTGTTTAAATCACGTTACAAATTTAACTGTATTATTTTACGGGCAAATATAGTTGATACAGATTGTATCCTTTGTATATACCTTTAGTAATTTGTCTTGGTTACAGTTGATATGTGTTGTCTTTGTTGCGCGAATGAATGCAATTACGCGAACTAATACAGTTGATAAAGATTGTATTCGTTGTGCGAAAAAATACAATTGACACCGACTATAATTCTTAATTAGACTCTAAGCTATAGTGATTCATGAAAATTACTCGTAACAGAGAAACCAATCTGGATACCAACTTTTTACTTTTAAAGATGACAGAACGTTCCTTTCATGATAAAACTTGTACCTCTACACAATGCGCCGTCACATTACCAAAATGAGATTCTGTTTATTTTGCAAAAACAAAAAGAAGATAAAAAAGAGAGCAATTAATTTCTAAAGTTGTGAAGGTTGTCTATTCGTATGGACACTTCATAAAAGATGATTGGCTTATTTTTTTAATCTATTTTCCTTTTTCTACTTGGAGCAATGAAAAGGATATGAATGCACAAATCATAGAGTAATAACAATTACTTTGCCCAAATTTAGAGAGACAACAATAGAATGATTACATAACAACTGTAAATTGACAGCCATTCAAATTTAATGAAGGCAAAAGTTGAACAACTTACACAAAAGGGTACTCAAAATATAAATGAGTCTATAATAATAATAATAATTAATTAATTAATTACTATAAAAGTCAAACCAGTGGTACCTTTTTCTTCTTCTTGTAACGCACCCGGTTCGGCCCGAAGAAGAAAAAATGCACATTTATTCAATTCAAATCCTTTGCTTGGCTCAATCAGCAATTGCCCAAGTCATGTCATTTTCAAAGATCCAGTGACAAACCTCAATCTTCCCGGGCCCCGACCCGAGTGCAACAAATGCTCCATGACTGGGTCCCCACGAAGACGTATCCACATGGCAAATAGCAACTCCATGGTTGATTTTGGCTTTTGAATTCGGGTCCAAAATATCCGCTTCGTAAACCCGAACTTTAGGAACCGAATGGCAGTAATAGAGCAAGTAAGGGAACAAGCTCTGATGACAAGACACTGATTTGGTGACTTTTCCACCGTTGATTCCTTTGACTGATCCTATCATGATATTCTCCTTTGACCCTTTTGTATTCTCAGTTGTTCGAACGACGACGTTCCGGCCCAAAACTGAAGTTGCAAAATCAATCATATCTTCAGCTGAGTTAATACACCGTTTGGTCTCGCCGGCGCTCGGTGCTCTTTCACACTCCGTCAAAGCATCGCCGATCATCTTTGCTACCGGAGAGTCATCGGCAGCGTGAAAGATTTTCTTCATCTCGCCAATCTTGGAGGTAGAAAATGGTAATTTGGCAGCAATCACCCGGGGCAAAAAAGACCTTTTAGGCATCTTATCCTTTATATCTGGCATAGGCATAACTGTACCACTCTTCAACATCTTCTCCCGGAAAAACTTTCCGGGCTCAACCCACCGGTTATTCACCACTTTGCCACCGTTGACCTCGGTCAACGAAGCCAAAATTTGGGATGATTTGTTACGGTAATTAGAAAATGTGGCAGAATCTTTGACATAATCTTTGAAAGTGTTATTAACCCCATAAGTTTTGAAATTAACTTTTGGGTCGTTAGCACCTTTACCGTAGCCAGTGAACTTATCAGTACCTTCGTTAAAAGATTGACCATAGTTGACAAAATTTGCTTCACCAGCATTTGTATCCTTGATATAGTTCTGAAACGTGTCATCACCAACATTTGCTTGATCTCTATAGTTAGTAAAGGTCTCAGTTGGACCATTACCACCAGCACCATAGTTCTTGAAATTATTTTCAGGAACATTTCCATTGGTACCATAAGATGTGAAATTTTGGTTCCCACCATTTGCTGTCTGACCATAGTTTGTAAATGTTGAACCTATAACATTTGTGTCGGTACCATAGCTGGTGAATTTACTATCAGCCCCATTCCCATTTTTGCCATAGTTACTGAAAGATTGGTCACCGGCATTAGCATTTCTTGAGTAGGTAGTAAAATCTTGATTCCGACCAGTAGCTGCGTCGGAATAGGAAGTGAACTTAATATTGGGGACATTAACATTTGGACCGTAGTTTGTGAATTTACCAGTACCCCCAGCAGCATTTGTGCCATAGGTGTTGAAAGATTGGTCAATTACATTCCCATCAGGGGCATAATTGGAAAATCGATCATCATGGCCTCCGGAATCTCTACTGTAGCGTCGGAAAGAATCTACAGGGATGTTTTCTCCATCAGAATAATTCTTGAACCCGTCAAATCCGCCAGCTCTGGTAGTGCCGTAATTGGTGAAGTTCTTGTCATTGTAAGATGCAAAGTTGACATCGTTGCTGTGCTTTTCTAGACTTGGTGACAAATCTGGGGCGCACAGCAGATTTGCTGAAGAGCAAAAGGATTGAAGCTGTGTGGAGAGTGCATTCTGATCTGCTACAAGCTTTGTGTAAGTTGCATATTGTGCAGCGTTCAATGGTGACGCTTTGTTGAGAAGAAACCATGGCTTTGGCAAGTCATTTGAGACTTGTTTCTTCCAGTACCTAATCAGATAACCTTTCGGTGTAAATGGGTTCCCAGATTCACCAGAATTATCTCCATTTCCAGCCACAAAAACCTGCATTCACACCCCCATTAAGTACATAAAGTTACAGTCTTTCATACAAAATAAAGATTATTTCAAGAAACTGAAATAGATATATGAGTATAAGATTAAAGATTGTTACTACTTACATTGAACAGAAGAACAAGTAAGATGCAGAAAGAAAGAGTTTTGGTGGTGTGCATTTCTTTAGTGTGAAAGTGAAACAGAGAGAGAAAGAAGAGTAGAATGTTGGTGGGAGGTTTGGTTGGAGGCACAAAATTTATAGTAGAAGGTTCTAAAAGAGTATAGTAGAAAGTAGAGATGATAAATGGAGTGTGGGGTTAGTTGTGCTTTTGACCTTTTGAAGTGTAAACACTATCTCTCACAATTTTAAGTAGAGGGTTTTGGTTTCTTGATTAATCATGCTTGTAGGATGATTTTCTGTTACACTTGCACAAACTTGGTTTTCTTTGATTTTTTGGTAATTGAAAGATGGATTATATTAGTGAGCAGAGCTTTTTGCTTTGTTTATGTCTGCTTTCTGACGTGGAAGACTCATTCCTTTTTTTTTTTAAAAGTAAGTTGGGTACCTTTTTTAGCCCCTCATTCATTTCACATTGCCACATAACAATAAATCCGTAATATTTCTTTGAAATTGACAAGAAGTTTTTGGAGAGAGAGCTAAACTTAGTGACAGATAAGCCAGAAGCCGCGTAAAATTGTGCACAAGAACCAAACAGGTTTTTTGGTTTCAATTTTCAAATGGGTTGTGAACGCGTCTATCCCTCAAACATTACTACTACTATTTTGTTTTATGCAATGAATTTTTTCTGCAACTTTTTGTGATCCTCCACTTCTCACTCACTCTCACCTTCAATAGTGAGAGTATTACTCTCATGTGTGCCATTACATTAATTATTGCTGCTCTCTTTATTTCTCCTACCAAACTTTTTTCTTTTATTTAAGTGAAAGATGATAAACTTGCATTTGTACCTCTTGGTCAGGGACAAAAGCCCGTGACAAGGGCAAAATCTGTAATTCTTCCTCTGGTTTAAGGATTTTCTTGGTATATTTTCTTCTCGCTTATCTTTCTTGTGGCCACTAAATTCTCGAACCAGGATTGGTTTAGCTTTTATTAATAAAATTTTTCAATGTATATATTTCCCTTTTTTCCAGCGAGGATATAATAATGATGTATAAATTAATCTCTGTGTGTACGTCATCTGACGAATTCTGATGTTTCTGTGACTTAAGAGAACACTAACAAATGGGCCTCCGCCTTATACAAGCGGACTCTGTTTATTTTATTTCATTCTTGTCATTTTTCTTAGGCCAAATACATCGGCAATCCATTAAACTTGTCCTCACTTTTCACTTTGACATCTTTTCTTGATGGTGGTCCATTTAAACACTTTAACCACACCTCGAATGTATCATTTAAACACAAAATTCGTAAGCAGCCAAACATAAGTCATGCGTGTGATTCACTCGCCACGGTAACGAATAAAAAAGAAACACGTGGATTTAACTTGAATTAATTAATTAAAAAAGTCATTTTCGGCCATAGTCATCTTCCCCAACTATCAAAGAACCATTTTCGGCCATTGTCATCTTCCCCAACTATCAAAGAACTATTTTCGACCATTGTCATCTTCCCCAACTATCAAAGAACTATTTTCGGCCATTGTCATCTTCCCCAACCATCAAAAAGATCAAAAACCTGCAGAAAAGGAACTGGAAAACTCATTAATATGATACTAGAGACCATTTCTTGATAAAGAAATAAGGTCAGCCAAAGTTGATGCGAGGCAGATTTCTTATAACCCTTTCTTCATTTTTAAGCTCTCTCCAATTTTATATGTCACCCGCTAGAAAGGAACGGGTCCTCAATATAGTTTGAACAAGATACTACACTAAAAGAACCACAAAAATTAACTAGTAAGGAGAAAATAAAGACAGAAAACGGGCAGATTTGGAAAAACAGAGCACCGAAAATGGGATCGATGTCTTCTTCGGCGTACACTTTTTCGGCGTCGACCTTGGAGTTTTAGATCTGGGAAAGAAGATTTTGATGACAATTAAGCTCCGGCGTCGACCTTTAATTCAAAGTGGTGCACTTTTCCGGCGACCTCGTTGAGGACGGTGCCTTTAATTAACTGGTCGTTGCTTGTTTTCTCTTTGGACCCGATCGGAGTTTTGAGTTTTCCGGCGACCTCATTTGTGAAGTCACCGGTCTGTTTGTATGTCTGTTGTTCAAGAATTGCACTGTTTGTTTGTATCAAATCCGGCGACATCATTTGTGAAGTTTAGCTCTGTTTGTATGTCTGTTGTTCAAGAATTGCACTGTTTGTTTGTATCAAATCCGGCGACATCATTTGTGAAGTTTAGCTCTGTTTGTATGTCTGGTTGTTCTCCATTGTCCCTTCTATGTATGCAAGTCGAGCTTCTGCTTGCCAAAGAATAGGAGGAGAAAAAAAAACATAAAAAATAGAAATACTCATCTTTCACGCTCCTAAGAGTAGTGTATTACACGCACTATGCCACATCACCAAATTGTGTCTAAATGACACAATATAGACCTACTTAAAGTGTTCAAATGGACCACAATCAAGAAAAAATATCAAAGTGAAAAGTGATGACAAGTTTAAGGGGTTGCCGATGTATTTGGCCTTTTTCTTATTTAAAAGCGTTTGTAATTGATGGATTAATGAGTAAAATGTATAGTGACATCTTAACGGTCTAGCTGTGTTCAAAATTTTCTCAAAAGAATTCTTCATTATCTTTTATTTTTGTATGTTTAAGAATCTAATATTGTACAATATTCACTAATATAGTCTCTAAAGAGATATTAACAAAAAACAGTTCACCATTCTCATTCTTAATTATGATAAGAGAATCCCTTATGATAATGTTGTTTATAAGCAACTAATTGCAGGACAATGCTACAACTAGCATTTGAAATTATTGATTTAGTATGATGATGCACAAGTTTATGTGATTATTGTTAGTGCAATTTGTACCCAAGACACTCATCGCAAAAATGGAGTTAAAAAAGAAAAACATAGCAAACAAAATAATAATCAATATTAAAGTTAAAAGGTTTACCTTAAAAAAGATTAAAAGCTGAGTTTCTTATTACTTTTGACTAGTTTGTAATTTATTGATTTGTATGATTATCAACACCAGTTGAAATTGTCATACATGAGACCGTTAAATGAGAAAAGAATAATATTTACCCTAAAATTCGAGTAACAATTAAATTTATATCGTGGTTTTAAGGATATGTGATCTAATCCAATACCAATTGATAAGCAATGAACTAAATAGATAAATTGAACTGTAAAGTGAACCAAACCACTGCTTAGAGCAGCGTTACGACCTCGATTCGAGATGGTCTTGAGGTTGAACAACAAGGATAGTGATGAACAATAGTGAACAATAAATAGATAGCAAGATAAATAGAGAGCAGTGTATATATTCTTTATCAGTGAATGATGATGCCCCTACAAATGAATGGGGTCTCTCTTTATATAGTAGAGGAATCCTAAATAAGGTACAATTCTAATAACGGAAATAAATCCTATGATTGGTGTCAATAACCGCCTGATTCGATCTGCCCCCTGATTTTCGCCGTGATCTCTGACCAGTCGTTAATATCTCGCCATTCTGTTATTATGCCTCACTCGAGGTCGGTCATGCTCGGTCTTGATCTTCAACGAGCACTTCGATCTTCACGCTCCATACTCTGTCTCCGAGTTCAAGCCCGGTCCAATACGAGCTTACTTTCGAGGTAGCTCCTCGTGCCTATGAAATCAGACATACCTGATTTCAACCGTATACAAATACTCCCTGCAGTTCTTAAAGTAAAACGATAAGAAACGATTTGAGTCTCGATTCTCTGACACCTCGATCATGAAGTCAACCCCATGATGTTAGCGACAGAAGTGACTGAAGGGTCGCGTCCGCACAATTCCCAAGGTCATTAATTAACGATAGCTGACGGTCAGCCACAAGTGCTCTCAAACCGATGAAGTGGCCACTATAAATAGATCAATTTCACAACCTTTTCAAACTTTACTTCCAAAAACGTTTCCCAAATCTCTACAAGCGTTTCTATTCTCTTTAAGTTCATCTTCTTCGTCAGTTTGCGTTTTACCATAACATCAGTTATTTCTTCTTTCTTGAACTTCATATAGCGATGGCTAAAACATCAAAGACTGTCCCTCAAAAACCTCATCGCGGCCGGCCGGCGATAAAATGCCAGTGGAGCCTCTTATTGAAGAGTGCATTCCTGGGCCATGCAAACTGACTTTCGACTTTAGAGTCGAAAAACCTTCCTAAGTTCCTGGCCGATGTGAGCCCATGTCCCGATACATCTGTTCAAAATCTGAAGACGATCTCGAGCAGGTGAAAAGGGAGGGATAACAAAGAAGTGGCGATCCCTTCCCCTGGGGAGGACATCACTACCCATGTGAAAGGGTTTTTAAGTGTGTACACATACCCTTTCACATTGGGCCCCGTAGATCCTGTCATACTCAATTTTTGCCGCCAATATCGGGTGAACCTTCACCAGATCTATTCCTCCTTTTGGCGCATTGTCATTTTGCTCATATTCTTTTCGAGCAAGGTCGAGGGGATGTATTTCACCCTCGACCATCTGATCAGGTTATACAGCCTTCGTCTTTATCGAGGTGGGTTGATAAGGCTCCAGCGTCGGGCCACAAAAGTACTGTTCTCGAGCATAAGCGAGGAAAATGATAGAGGGTGGATGGGCCGATTTATCCGAATCAAGACCTCTGATCTGATCCCCGCCGAGAAAATGCCATTCCCCGAGGAAAGGAACATGAAACATAAGTATAATCTCATTAATGGTGTTTACGGTTTTTCTTTCTTTATTCCTTTCTGATCTAAGTTCTTTTACATATGTCACGACCCAAATTCCCACCCTTTGGGCCGTGACTGCGCCTAACGTTGAACCCGCTAGGCCAGCCAACGTATAACTTGCAATAGTAATTTAAAATCATTTAATACTGAACGAAACGATGGTTCGTCACTTCCAACAAATTCCTGTAAGCATTGCTCAATAAAAATAATGAAACTTTAAGAATGCAGATAATAAAGACATGACAAACATGAAATAACGTAAAACTTCCCACACTAGTAACTCTCAAAAC
>ML256203.1:53987-86538 GCA_005239495.1 Nicotiana undulata | reverse complement strand
TATATATATATATATATATTCTTAACGGGTTAACGGATTATCTGTTAAGAAAATTGAATAATTCGCCCCCAAACCGATAAGCCGTTAATAAAAAAGTTACAATCTGTTCCCCGTCTGTTAAACCGTTAACCCGATACCAATAAGTCATTAAGTTTCGGTTTCGGTTCGGTTTTGAACACCCCTAGTTGCAATCATCCAATCAATTTTATTTCTCTTTTTCAACCTGTTTAATTGATGTTATATTTATTCTGATTTTTTTAGGAGAAAAGAAAAGGACAATTGGAATCAAATCACACATATTATGTGAAAAACTCATATCAATATATTAACTATATTAATTTTTCTTTTAATAATTACATTACATTGGAGTTAATATGTGTCAAAACTACAATTATTGTTCTCGATTCTTTTCTTAATTCTCTCTAATTTATACAGATTTTATACATTTTTTTGGCTAGGAAATATAAATCGTTTTTGACTCGGACTATAAGTGGAAAAAGCCCTACATAGATATAAATAAATGTTAATAGAAGCAACCAAGGAAAACCAAACAATCACATAATTCCAAAGACGAAATCCAAGTTTCTAAATAAAAAACGAGCTTTGACTATTTGAAAGAAAAATCCATATGTACAATAAACCCACCCTTTTTATTATGTTATGAAATATGATTCACACCGAAGGAAAAATACATTGGTTAAATTCTCGACATAATTTTCAATCGTTAAAACAAGGTCCTTTTTTTCCGTTTAATGTTATCAAAATGGCGCCATCTTTTGGTGCTACATAAAAATATAAAGAACTGTCAAAAAATTTAAAATTATGAGAGGATATGAACCTTTAGAAGCCAATTTTATTCTTTTTCAAGTAAAAAGAATTATTGTTGTTATTATTAAAAGCATCACTAGCTTATACTTTGAGCGAGTAGCATGAGGCACGGTGAAAAGAACCCCCATCGGGGAGTGAAATAGAACATGAAACTGTAAGCTCCCAAGCAGTGGGAGGAGCCAGGGCTCTGACCGCGTGCCTGTTGAAGAGACTCATAGGCAGTGGCTTGGTTAAGGGAACCCACCGGCAGAGGCGGACCCATGATTTGAGCACGACGGGGNGAATGAGCCGGCGACTCATAGGCAGTGGCTTGGTTAAGGGAACCCACCGGCAGAGGCGGACCCATGATTTGAGCACGACGGGGGCACCATTGTATGCTAATCACTAGCGACAAAATTTGGCGGGCAACTCTTTGAAAACTCAATGATTATGATGACTTATCATCCAAGTATAAATAAATAAAAATTCTAAAGAAATAAAAATCATCGAACAAAGAGAGAGATTTATTCGCAAAATAGTTGTTACGGAAAGGGAAGGTATTTGATTTAAGATTGTTTCAAACGTTAAAATTTCTAGCTTTTTCTCAGTTATATAAAGGGTCTATATAAGATCAAAAAGGTGTTCAAACTTCAATTATCAAAAAACTTACTAAACAAATCTTGATTAAGGGTGTGCTAATAGTTACAAATCGAAGAAAAGTCTCAAACTCCTAATTAGTAGTCATTGCTGAGCCAGAGTTGATGGATATCCGCTACTACTTGTCAAAGTGATTTTTGAAGAAAGTTGTGGCAAAAGAATTTGTATATTTCTACTTCTGAAGCGCGATAAATTATAATTTGAGGCTTTTAATTTTAAGGGAGGGAGAAAGAAAAAAAAAATAAGTAAGTTAGACTATTATGTGTAGATTAGTTGAATTAAAAGAAGTAAACTAAAAAGGAGGGGAGAAAGAGATAACGGGTTTTGAACCCACGACATCCAGCAAAAGCAGAAACTTAAGTTCCCCACAAAACCGCTCCTCTAGTTCGCCTCTTTGAGTTGGGGGCACACTAAACATATTTAAGGGGTCACAGCTGTATGCAAAGAGATATATATACATAGTTTTTGCCGAGACTAACGGGGTCCCGTGACCCCTCAAGCCTCAACGTAGGTCCGCCTCTGCCCACCGGAGCCGTAGCGAAAGCGAGTCTTCATAGGGCAATTGTCACTGCTTATGGACCCGAACCTGGGTGATCTATCCATGACCAGGATGAAGCTTGGGTGAAACTAAGTGGAGGTCCGAACCGACTGATGTTGACGAATTAGCGGATGAGTTGTGGTTAGGGGTGAAATGCCACTCGAACCCAGAGCTAGTTAGTTCTCCCTGAAATGCGTGGAGGCGCAACAGTTGACTGAACATCTATGGGTAAAGCACAATTTCGATGCGGGCCGCGAAAGCGATATCAAATCGAGGCAAATTCTGAATACTAGACATGAATTTATTGATATCACTGACTTAAAATCTTGAATTTTGAAATATGAAAATTTATGGGTCAATGATATTTCCACTTTAGCGCTGCATCAAATACCAAATTGGGCAAAGTTGAAAGCATCAATTGGTGGGGTGCAAACTTTGTAAATTAAGAAGCAAATAGATAAGCCTGTGAACGACATGTCGAAATGCTGGGCTAGAATTCTTGGCCCATAATACTGATGCAGACATTTTAATTCTCTCTTGGGTGATGGGTCACCAAATGCTCTTCATTATTTAAACCAAGACATGTCACGTGACCCCACCCTTTAAGCATTGGATTAGGACATTACATCTCACGTGCTAAGTACACGTGTCATCATTTGATTCTTTTCGTCCAAGCTTTGAGGTCCACTGTTTACATTTTCAAAAAGTTAAGCCGTGCTAAGAACACGGTCTTCAAAGTTCTTTCGTTAATAGCGATTAAGAGTGTCAAATGGACAAGTTGGGTTGGGTCAAATTTAAACATGTCAAAACGAATTATTGTAATAGATGGATTAGAATTCAAACTGATTAAAATTCGTTTGAGTCAAAATGGGTTGGATCAGAATGACCTGAACTGCAAGTTATAACCCAAAGTACGATGTATTAATGATGTATCGTTATGATTCAACATTTTCTTTTAATTAAGTATAAACCAAGAGCAGAAACTAATAAAAATTGATAAGGTAAAACAAGCAGAGAGGCAAAAGTAAAAGTGGATATTTCACTATTTTATGAAGGAGCAAAAGTATCATTTATAAGTTAAAACGTAACAGCTAATTTGACAATTATGAAGTAACAACACGTTTTTATTGGCAGGTAAAAATTTACTAGCATCAAATCAACAATCATATTACTGTGATTTGGAGAGAAAAAAGAAAACATGGACCATCCCACGTTGTTGACTTTTATATCACTTTTTTATTTCCTTTTGAGAGGAAGTCCTCCTTTCAACCTTTATCCTTTTATACTTTCCAATTAAAGCTGCCCCTACACCAATCAACCTACATAATAGCACACTAATAAGTTTACTTCTCGAGGTTAAATTGTTAAACACCTATTATCTGAACATTTGATTAAAAAGAATGCGAGAGAAAAATGATATAAAGAAGGCACGAGTTTGACAATTTATAGTTGAATAGTTAGTCCAATCTCAATTTTGAATACTTCATTTCTCTCACAACTCTTTATGTGGTTGTCTTAAATCTGAAACCCTCTCATTTGATAATGCGTTTCCGTTTATTTGCATCATTTTATTCAAAAAGGAAAATGAAGAGTAAAGTAATAGCACTTGTAAAGTAAAAGGAAAAAGGTAATCTTGCTGAACCTTTTATTTAACAGAGTTGTTAGGGAACCTTTACGACTTTACGAGGGGAGAGAATTAAAATGATAAGTAACTAGTAGGAGTATTACTTAGACTGGTCACCTCTAATGAAGGTTCTATGAGTGCCTGGTAACATGTCACTTGACCTACACCTATTCTCATTGTAGGATGTAAAATTAGGTAGATAATGCTAGTTAAATCGTTTTCTTTCTTTTTCTTTAGACAAATGATATATAACTAACTGGACAAATTAACTCAGATTTGTGTCAGATAAACCCACGAAGAAAATTAAGTGCTCCTTATTAGAATTATTTGGACTCAAGCACTCGAGGTCCACTAAGAAGGTAAAGTATTCCTTATTAGAAGGTTTCGACCCTCGAAGTTCGAACTTGAAATCTCTAGCTAGGGATGGAGTGTAACAGCCGTGCCAAGGCGATAGTATGGAATTTTTTAGGTCACATTAAAGAATACCCAACTTATATGCATTTATGATTTATGTGAGAGAAAAGTAGTGGCCCAAGGCATGCGGCCAAGCAACTAGCTTTTCAACAATCATCAAAAGCAAAGAAAAAAGTGATGTTAAAAGCATACCAAATCTTATGGTCCTAGTCTCCTAGAGGGTGACTTTTGAATCTATCAGATTGAATCCCATCAATTTCCTTCTTCCTATTCTGTGCACACAACAAAACATACCAAAAAATACTTTCTGGGTCCCAAATAGTTAAAATATGAGTACATGAATTATTTCTATCTAGTTCACCGAACTCAATTTTTGCGCTAACTATGATGAAACTTCGAAACTCCACAGCAACAGGCTGAATTCATTATTTAGAATGCAACTCTACTTGTGTATCTATGACTGATACAAATGCCACTGCAATTGACCAGGTATATCAAACGCTGAAATATTATTTATGGAAAAACAGGGATAACTATATCCTAGGCGGCTATACCAATATACAGCACCTAAAGAAAAATTGATATATACAACAACTCTTTTATCACTAATAGTTCTCGAGTAAAACGACAAAAATTATTGGGAATCATATATTTCCTTAAACTGAGTTTGACTAGAAAAGACAAAAATGCAGATAATTATTTAGACAGCTAAATATAAGGTCATTGCATCGCATTGCTGTGAATTGACAATGGATCATTGAATCAGGAAAAATCTGACTAGGCCTTGAACCTTCACGTATTGTTCCGCACTTCATCAAAAAATTTGCGTCACTGTCGTTAGCAGTACATCCGTTGATATATTCTGAGTTATGACAACCACTGACATTTTATTTAAACACGAAAAAGCCACTCCGCAGATTATGGGTGTCTCGTCAGGAAAATTAAGTATAATCTGCAACCGTACAATATGATTGATAAATATAAAAATTGCACTATAGTTTTTTGGAACAACACATTTTTTCATTTCGGCAAAATATCCCTTAGACTAGCAACCCCATATCCATACACAAAAACAAGCGACTACGAATCCACCTCTTCAACGGTTTGCCATCAGGGCCCTACTTAGATAACAAGCTTCAACCAAGATTGCAGCAACTCCAAGCTGCTTCTTTGACAATCTCCAATCAGTCAAGCCTAGAACTAGTATGGGGCTATGAAACATATGTATCTGATTATGGGCGCACTTCACACAATACCGTGTTTGTATTTACAGTTCAACAAAGGAAACCTTCCATCTATAGAACCATATTATTTGATAATCAGCCGAATCAATCTCAGGAAACCCACATCAACGATGAAGAGACTACATAAGGTGCACCAGCTGAAAATCGTGGTGTATATATCAGTTCACTGATACGACTTCCTTTCCTCCTGCCCCTACTCCAGCCATCTTCAATTCAGTCAGATCAAAGACTAGTTTAGCAGCACATACCAGTTTCTAAACCACCTTGGCGAGTCAAAAATTTCATAAAGGCCTTCAGATCCTTATCTTTGCTCCAGGAACCTTGCTCATACATGACGTGTCTAGTAAAGAGAGAGCTCCAGCCACTAGCCACGAATACCTGATATGGCAAAACCAAGCTTTCCGCTGCAGAAAAAACCAGATAAATTGAAGGCTCAACCTTTGAATCAATAATGGTAGATTGTACTCACCAAAAAGAAATACGCAATGCGTTTACCACCTACGCACTTTTAGACATAACCAAACTAAGTTACAATAAAGTATATCTCGTGCCACTTCTACATTTAAATGAATGAGTGCTGTCAGCTGTGGCAATTGTAGTGCTTCGATGCCATTCATTTATTCATCTATTAAGCATTTCTTTTGGAGAGGTACTTATCGAATTACCGTACCGAAACCAAAAATTTTGGTATTTGGTATTCAATATTATGGTATTTGGTATGGTATTTGGTTTAAGTTTCTAAAAAAATTGGTATTTAGTATTTTTAAATGAAATACTTAAATACCGATACCGTACCGAAATATATATTATATTACACAATACACGTATTATTAATTATAACGTACATATAAAAAAATCTAAAATTTTACATTATTTTATTCTCTAAGTTCATCAATTAACTCCAAGTAACAAGACATTTCTAATGATCAAATTTATTCCTTTATGTACAGTTTTCACTCTCTGTATTGATATTTGTTGGTTTTGGACAAAACTTTTGTCGAGAAATATTTTTAGTTTTGTACTGTTGAGTACTTTAATTAAGAATATTACAGTCTATGACGCTATGCACTAGTTAGTATTCAAACCGAATAAACCAAATTTACCGAACCGAATGAACCGAAACCGAAAGGAGAAAACCGAACCATACCGAATTTAATTAGGTATGGTATTGGCATAGCATTTTAAGAAATCGAATACCGAAAATACCGAATAGAAATGTCTAAATACCATATTGTACCGATCGGCGAACACCCCTGGGTATTTTCATCTATCAAGCCTTTTGTCCAACACCACTAAAATGAAAAGAACTTCGACAACAGAAATGAACAACCAGCTTTAAAGCTTACCATTAATGACAAAACTTAAGTACCAGAACTTGACTTTTGGACCCACACTTGTTTCTGCATGAACATCACATAGTCCATGTGAGCAAATCAGTAAGAACACATCGGCCTACACTAAAATATGAAACATTGTAATAAACAAAGCACACCTCATGGGTACCATAGTTAGAAGGACCTCCCCTTCTCAAGGGTTTTCCTTCCCCTCCTGGAATGCCATCATCCCTCATACCACGACGTTTATAAGTACCTAGATACATCAAAAAATTTAAACGTAACCAAACATGTCCCAGTGATGAACAGAGGGAAGAAAATATTGAGCACAACTTCACTTGTAGCAAAGAATCACAAAGTTTCATGACCCATAAACAAAACTAACCATTGTCAAAAGAAGAATGAGAATTACGCCCGCTTCCCATGGGTCTGAACTCCCCACCACGAACATTTGGCAGATCATTTTTGGTTTCACCCTGACTTCCTAAAGAAGAAAAAAAAAATTAGAAGGATTCCCCCCACCCCAAAAAAAAGGGGGAAGATTCCAGGGAAAAGAAAACTGAGTAAACCCTAATCCTTAACAAGCATTAAAACATGTCAATTAAAATTAGGAGATGTAAGAAAATTATGAATATACTCTCTTTCTTTATAACAAATGAGAGACAAGAAAATACAAGGCAGAATAGTCTTCTGTCAACCAAAATAATTAGAAAATATAGCATCTGGGAAAAGGTCAAGAACACCAAACATGAGTGATACTAGTTAACAAACCTTCAAGAGAATCCAGCACTTCAGAAGATTGAGAGGTAGATGAAGACAAGGATTCATCACTAGCATGCAAACTATCAGAACGACGAAGGGGAGTCCAAACACCACGATCAGGCCTATCCCTAATCCTAGAGCGTCTTTCCTGCTTTTCAGAGTGGACAACATGCAAATCAGTTCCAACAACCTTATCCTCATTAACTCCGTTAATTTCTTTCTGAAACAACTGCACGCCTGGTGGCCTAGGAGGCTTTTTGTCCTTATCCTGGCTGTGCTGTTCTTGTTGGGATGCAGAAGGAGCCTGATTTTGACGAGCATCCTTGAGAAGAATACTTCTAATGATCTTTCCACTTGCCTCACGGCGCTGGTTCTGTTGCGGAGCAGATGATGTTATTGTATTCTTGACAATAGGTGCCGCATTGTCCTGAATCAATGAACCACTAGAAACCTATGAAGGAAAGAAAGACTAATAAGTTCAGAGTTGCAGAAAATCTAAACTGAAACTAATTTCCCAGGAGACATTTCTCGGGATGAACCAAATCGTTCTTATTGATATACATAAATTGGTTTTATACATTAAAGTGTTGGATACAAGTATCCATTACGTATCAATTAAAACAAGTCAACTATCTAAACAACAAGGGATTCCCTCCTAGTCAGAGAAACAAATGAAATTAACAGAACTTTTGACCTTTAGCAGTGATCACTCAATAGTACAACAACATACGCAATACCCAATGTAATCTGGTGACCACTCAATAGTAATAATAATTAGCAAAAAGTTGCTAGACATAAACTTTTTTTGGGGGGGGGGGGGGAGGGAGGAATCCCCAGACAACCATGTATTAAGAGGAACAAACTATCTTTAGCATGGGATCCGGTTTGCATCTGGAACCTCAAACTACTTCAAGGCCACCTTTTCTTTGTCAAGGTGAGCCAGAGCGTTTTGCCATGTGCATTACAGCATTAAGTTATTACAATTGTGTCGAACAGATCAGTGTTTTTTAATTACAAAAGAAAACCTTACTGTGACTTAGAAGTAAATAACATCGCAGATTAGATCACCCCAAAAGGTTTGATGGACTAACCCATATGCACAGAAACATTTTCACTGATTCTGTGAACATATCCATCAGGAAGTTTGGGGGTAAAGAATATGAGGGATGATCGCCTAGTTGACTAAAAGAGATTAGCAACAGTTATCTTAAAAATAAACATGCTCTAACACCTAGACATCTCTCACTTTCAGAGCTTATGAAAGGAAATGGAGTTCCCCCACCCTAAGGCACAGTGGAGCTAATTTCATTTTCAGTGTGCAACCCCCCCCAAGCTAAAGTAAAACTCACATTAGGAATTTCTCTTTCCTTTCCCTTCAAGAGCAGGATTTTCTTCTTCCCAACATCAGCAGCTCCACCTGGAACATATTCAACAGACCTTAAGCATTCTAACAACATGTAAGAGGAATAAGTAATGAATGTCAAGAATGGGAAGAGAAAGGAGATCAACAATCCAAATTTTCAAACCCTTACAAAGAGAGCACCATAGAAATATCATGTTTTATGCTCCGGGACTCAGTTCAATCAAAAGATACAAGTCATGAGCTAGATAGACAATTTCAGAGACAGATTGATTGTAATATCATAGATAAAAATGGCATAACAGGCATAGAGAGGATTTCGAGGACAAGATATCACTCAGATCCCAACAGAATTTTTTTTTGATAAGGTCTCAGACCCCAACATAATTACAAAATCATGTGTAATAACTTGGCATAAGAGGCATATGGACTGAAAGAAACCTCAGATGTTTTGATGGAGTCTCAATCGAAATCACTTGCTGAAGGCCAGATGTCTACTTAGTCTTTTTTGTTGGGCAAAACAGTCCTATGTAAATAGTTCTACTGTCTTTTTAGATTTTTTGAGCTCCCTTACTCTTGACTAGCCTCTTTGAGGTATATCTTCTTGTTATTGGCTAGCTCCAAGATCCCATCGTAACACCTTGTAATCACTGCATCTGCTTGATGCCTTTCAATGAAGCAACTTAGAGCCCGTTTGGACATTAAAGAAAAATCACTTTTTTCCGAAATTTTCACTTTTTTTCCGAAATCAGTGTTTGGCCATAAAATTTCAAATTTTCACTTGAAGAAAGATGAATTTTGGAATTTTTCAAAAATTTGAAAAACTCCAAAAAGCTGTTTTTCAAAATTTTCACTCATATCACTCACAAAACTTCAAAAACAACCCAAAATTATATTCATGTCCAAACACAACTCTAACAAATACCATTTTCACTTGAAATTTTTTTTCACTTTTTTTTGAAATTTTACATTTCTTATGTCCAAACGCGCACTTACTTTATCGAAAAAAAATAACTTGATAATTCAATTTAACCAAAAGCTAGTCATTTCTTAGCTAGACAATTTTCAGAGCATAGATGTTGGTTAATTAATATCATAAATTTAAAAATATTAAAGACCGTTATCGTTCATCATATCATATCATATTATACTAAAAGTAGGAAGCCCTTATAACTATCATACTATACTAAAAGTAGGAAGCCCCTATAACTATCATATTATACTAAAAGTAGGAAGCCTTTATAACTATCATATTATACTAAAAGTAGGAAGCCCTTATAACTAAAGTTAGATTACCAAAATGCCCATGAAAAACTGAGTTACAATTTTGTCCCTCAATTAGATACAACTCTACATAAAATTCTTGTACAAAAATATAAATTACATTCTATAAAATAACAAAAAGGTAAAATATTTCATAATAAATAGTAACATTTCATCAATAATAGTGTTAAATCCCTTCAATTAGCTGCCACACATGTATCTATTAGATCTAACGTTTACCATTCCGGATAATATTTTCTTCATTTTCTCTTAACTTAACCTTTCAATTTTTATTCTAAATGCAATTTTAAATATGCTTTATTCAAACTCTTTTACTAGATTCATGTACAAAAGTAGAAAAATATCATATAGTCATAAATAATGAGTCAATGAGTCTCTTCCTTTTCTCCTAATTAATTGATTTCCATAAGTATATATTTATATCTTGTGTTTACTTGTCATTAAAAGTTAAAACAAAACTCTGATTATGAATAGCCTATCTTCACCCATCTTTGTTACCTTCTGCCTTTTCAGATTTTGAGTATTAGAATTTAACATTAACCGCCAAACTATTGGAGATGCTTACCATCACTGCAAGTGGCACAACTAAGATAAGAATTACAGCAAGATGACTTTTTATAAATGGCCGTTTCAAAAGTCCACATGGATTAATGGAAAATGGGATCCCCAGGCAACGATATATTAAGAGGAACAAACTATCTTTAGCATCGGATCCCGTTTGCATGGGGAACCTCAAACTACTTCAAGGCCACCTTTTCTTGGTCAAGGTGAGCAAGATCGTTTTGCCACGTGCATTACAACATTAAGTTATTACAATTGTGTCGAACATATCGTTTTGCCAGATTAATGTATTTCTATGAGCTACTTATTCAAAGTCCATGCCATGAGCAGCTGATCAAGTGCGCCAGACTCATATCCAAACAACTAACACTCCATCCAAAAGGAAAATTTTGTTCATGAGTAACTCCTCTATTGACTTAGATTCTTTGTTTATGTGTTTATGCTTCTCTTAATATTAGAATGTTAAGGTTTAGTCAATTACTCCCTCCGGTTCACAATAAGTGACCAGTTTACTTTTTCATTTTGGTTCAAAATAAGAGTCCAATTATGTAATCAAGAAAGAATTCAATTTGTTTTTACAAAATAACCCTTATGTACATATTCCTAAAAAGTTTTCTTACTCCTCATATTAAATAGTTAATTAGGGGTAGTTTAGTCATAATAGGTATTTTTGTATAGAATTTAGTATTTTCTTAATAGGCATGCTAAAAGCAAACTGGTCACTTATTGTGAACCGGAGGGAGTATGAAAAAAGATTCAAATGTCATTTATTTCTTTAGGATTTGAAGACATATTAAATATCATTGTTTTTTCGAGACTCAGCCAAGCCAATTGCATAACATTCAAATTTTTCTTAGCTTGTTCAAGCTTTTTTATCTACGTGTGTTTTCAGTTGATGACTTATTTTTATTACAGGGTGACACGGGTTTGTGATAAGTGTCTAGAATATGCTTTGTTCTTATTTGTGGAGCCGATTATATTCTTGTTATTTTACATCTCTTGTTATATTTATGTATCACCTTTAATGTAATATGCAGATTTACAAAAGTTAATTCCTAATTTATTTGGGGGCTGCATTTTCTTGCAATAATCTTTTTGATGGTATATTTTTCTCCGCAAATCAGTATCATCACAAAGCATTAATAATGGTAGATTAACTAAAATGGTAGAAAGGAACATACACAAAAAGACCAATTAATATGTTTGCAACTCATAAAATAAAATTATAATAATTGAAAATAACATTTGACTAACTTAATATAATTGTTCATTGCAGGTTAGGTACCATATTCAAATATTAAGTCACTGAAATCGAATTATGTTAGTGACATACTTTAACTTCAAATGCTTAGTTAATTTGTAATTTTTATAACCTAAAAAATTGGAGCACGCGCAACGCGCGTGTCCAGAAACTAGTAAGTTTAATTAGATTAAAGAATATAGCATAAACAAGAAACAATCCTTATGAGGGAGGAACGTTTAATGTTTCAAGTTACCATTCGACACAACTAAACAGCTTGAAGGGAATCGTTTCTCATTCCTAGTATCTTTTTGGTGCACCCATGAGGTTCCAGTTTGTATAAAAGATCAGGTATTGGGAATCATATTATGTTGTAGATTCTCTATAACTTGGTATACTGCTTGTATTCATGAGATTACTCCATATTAATGAAAGTATTTACCTAGTCAAAAAAGGGTAATCAGTTTTTTTTTTAAAAGCTAGAAGATGAAAAATAAAAGTAAGAAGCTTGAAGGTCTAGATTAAGAACTCGTGCCCTCTAAATCAAAGGCATCTAAATTTCTGCCTCCATGACATCTCCTCTGCTTTGGCTATCTGTTGAATCTCTACTCTCAGGTTCACCATTTGACTGGCCTCAGTTAGCTCAGTTGCCTTCTTTCTGTGGCTTGTTCTAGTATCATGAGCTCGTCCAAAGCCCTGGACTTTCTAGTCTCCACTCTTCCAAACTCCATGTTCCAAATGGTGATATTCTTTTTAAGGCTTTTCAGCTTTTGCATTAAAATATGAACTACCAGTGAACGTGTAACTGTGCCACCAGGTCTTTAGGTTGTCCAGGTAATCCATCCATCCGACTGTAACAACATACTCTCAAACTTGAAGTAGGAAGGAGTTGCATCCCAATCCCCACATTCCAATAAGATTGGCCTACGATTGGAGATCACCTTTGTCATTGCAATATGCCTCACAGCTCTGAAAGTTTCATTCCACTCTTGTGAGATGAGGAACCTTACAAGCCTTGATTCCTGCAAGCTGTTTTCACCTCTCACCAAGTGTATTGTGCTCCTTGGAGGGGAAGATCAATGACATCTAGGTCCTGGATGATGTCTGAGAATGCTTCATGGCCTTTGATCTTCTGTTGCAATTGAACCTTTCACTCTCAAATCTGCAAACATGAAATCACCTCCCAAAACCCATTGACCTTCCCACAATCCCATTACCCTGCAATTTCACTCCAAATTTTACTCCAGATCAATCCCCTTAGCCAACCAGATGTTCAAAAGATACACTTATAACCAAGTAGCGGTGTCTATCTGGCCTTGGAAGATGATTTGGAGAACTAAAGCACCTATGAAAACAGCTTTTTTAGGTTGGCTAGCAGTTAGGGACGCCTGCCAAACTCAGCATAAGTTACAGAGGAGAGGGTTTTCTCTGTGCAGTAGATGTTATTTTTGTAACTCAGAGGAGGAAACAGTTGAGCATCTCTTCTTGCATTGCAAATTTTCAAGACAATGCTGGGAATTTTTCTTGAACATAATGGGCATATCTTTGGTACTACCTCAGAAGATTAGTAGCTTGCTGGAAATGTGGCAATTCCAGAGAGTAAAAAGAAGCTTAAAGCAAATATGGAAAACTATTCCCAACTGCATAATGTGGACATTATGGCTGGAGCGAAATAAAGCATGTTTTGAGGGAAAGAGACTGCAGATTGCTAGAGTCAAAAACAAATGTATCAAAAATTTGTATTTCTGGTGTTATAGCAATTCTTTAGATGAGATGGACCAGTATTTGGATTTTTTGCACTTGTTAGGAGAAAATACGTAGTATGAATTAAGTAAGAGTTGTAGTCTGGTCCTGTACTTCTTTTCTACTTACCTTCTTGGTACCAGTTATAATAAAAAATTTACTTATAATAAAAAAAAAATGTATCTGATCGTTGTGGACAACTTAAAGGGGCTATTTATGCATTTCGCCACAGTGGAATAACATTATGCAGCTGTTATCTTGTGAAAGGTCAAAGGAGACCACAAGTTTAGAGCTTTTGTCTTATTTGATGTAATGTTATTGTCCATTATACAGATGATAAGATGATTTTGCTAGGTTCCTGCTTAAGGTGACTAAGACTTTTGCTGTACCATTGTATACACCCAGCGCTCTCATGCTGCAGTGGTACGTAAAATATATCTTTATTTATCAAAAAATTCCGAAACCATGTCAATTTGTGCTTATGATAGTTCCTTGCTTCTAAAAATAGCATGTATGAAAAGGCGGACACCAATGCCTCATTGGAGAGGCTGGCTCCAAAATCGAAGCCTGGTCTCCTGTAGAAACGCAGAGTGCTCTCATTGCTCCAAGGGACACACTCATCTGATGGTAATAGAGAAAGCGAGCATGGAAAACATGCAATTACAACTAACAACTAAAGTGTAGGCATACTGCATACCAGTTTCCTCTTCAACTGCATCAGCCCCAAATCTAGGAGCGGAGGTACCAGACTTCTCAGCCTGCTGCTGACCGTCACGTTTTGGAACTAAAATATGTCTTTTGTCTTTGCCACTCCCAGCCTTAGAACTATCTCGAAGAACATACTGTACGATCAAACAGTTCCATAAGTGATGGAAGATAAAGCATCACAAACCACATATCCATCAAAAGAAATATCCCCTAAAGCAGAAGCTAATTGTCCCACATGAACAAGAGTTCGATAAGAAAAATATCCTCAATCAATTATTAGAGGACAGGAAAATTCAACAGAAAAAAGCTGATGCAGAAGTCAAAGCAGGTATATCATTATTTTCACAAGCACATAGATCACAGATGTTGCAACTGAGAGAAGATCAAATGCTGAGCTATTTGCATGAAATAGATAGATCTAATACCAAGAGTACCAATTGCCAAAAAGTTGGATTGGAAGACGACACCCTTACCATGGTTGTAGAAACCCTTCTCTTTTCAGAGCCTTGTTTAAATGCGCTTGAGCTAGGACTTCCTGAGGATGTGTCGTTCGCTCTTCTGGTCGGTCTCCCATTAGATAGAGATTTCTGTCAAAGACCAAGGATAAGAAGTTAGTACGAATCCTTAAAGTCTTAAACTTGAAGGAAGATGCACCAAATCATGAGTGATACCATCATCGTTTTTTATTAAACAGAATTGAGTGTATACACCCCTGAGAAGTGTAGACAATGTAATAGAGGGTTAATGGAAAAGCTCATTGCAACAGATTCAGCCTGCTCACAAAGATCCTGGAGCTGTTTACCATCAATTATCCAAACAAATTAATCAAGGCCACTTAGGTCACAAGTTTTCTGTATTTAATCCAGTTACGACTCATATTTTTGTCCCTAAATCACTAGTATAATAACACTTTAACGCATATCTAGGAAGTATATATAATAAATTCTTCAATATTGGCCTTTTGATTTGCTTAGATCTATAAATGTCTCTATGATGTATGAAATGGAAGACTGACCCAGCAACTTCAGAACAAAAGGACCTAACCTTCAAATAACTATTTGATGCATATCAAGGGTCCCAGAAAATATTTTCCCCGCTACAGTAATTTGCTCATCATTTTACCATTTTTTCGCATTATTTATGCTCGAAACTTATGCTGCTAGTCACCCCTTCTCTTTTCTTTTTAAATTTATTAATGAGCTAAAAAATGGATTCACAGGCAGAATATGTTTTTAGACTGAATTAAAACCACTGCAATGGTGTGAACAGATGGTAAATTGCTTCTGACACGAACATAGCCTCGATTTAGATGAATCTACTGATCCTAACCAAGAAATTGAGAGGAGATCATATATATAAGGGTGACATTCATGCTTGTCTCCAACAAAGCAATCAGCCTCCGACAGCACAGGATATTAAATTGAAGCCTTCTTAGATTGTCTTGGAGCACTGATCATGATTGAAGCCAAAATATCGAATGAAAGAGGAGGTTGACATTACAATTTCATTGCAGAATGATGAAATGTATTTTCTACTCTTCACATGCGTACATTATACAGACGAAAAACATAAGTACTTTAATGCCACACAAGACCCATTTATTTTCTCTAACTTCTTTCTCTCTAAGGGAAGGGAGGAAAGCATTTGTGTACCAAATAACCACAGTGCCAGAAGATTCCCCAAGGCGGGCTTGGGGGAAGGTGAATGTACCAAGAGAGGGGGAGAGAGAAAGAGACCGTGAAATACTTCTCTATTTGGAAGAATGAAAATCTAACAGGTTAAAATTTAATAACAGGAGAACTCCTACCCGAGCTCCACTCTTGGCAGCTCTTTTCTGACGTATGTAGTCCATCAAAGGGGTAACTATTGGAGCATCCTTTGCAGAACCTAAAAACAAACGAAAACGTGAAACTTCAATTTCAGAACATGCACTCCACCACCATAGTTTGCTCTCCACAATCTCTCATTTTATAGATTAAATATCAGTTTGATGCAGGAGGACAGCATCAACATTCTGGAAATAGTCTAACTAACCAGCTCGTTCGGCTTCCTTTCTTTCCAATTGTATTTCTGCACTCGGAAGATTCTCGATAGGCTTTGCAATAAATTCAAGGAACTCCAGATATTCAGGATCTACAAGTGCATCAATAACTTACTGTGACTGCAGACTAGATGGAGATAGCTACGTCAGATGCAATCCGTACATTAATTTAGTACCTTTCAAGATAGTTCCTTCGCGGCCATCCTTCTTGGACCAGCGTTTTGGAGCACGCTGTGAAGGAGCATACTCAACAATAGTTTTGAACTGAGTGCCTAGTATAGACACACACGAAGGTAAGAAACAAATTGGCAAATAAAAGACCAAATAATTCTAGACAGAGAACTATCAGGAACTAGATAACACAAGGGATCAGCATTTTCTTAACATAGTTACAGTCATGGGCAAAGCTATGCTGGCCCAAGGGTGGTCAATTGACCACCCTTCGCCAAAAAATTATACTACGTATAAGGTAAAATATTGCTTGTTATTGAATAAAAATAGACTTTGAACACCCTTGCAGAGCCCATTGGCAAATTTGAACACCCTTTTTAAATTTCCTTGCTTCGCCACTGGTTACAGTTAACATGACCAAAAAACCTTAATCCTGTAGCGAATGTTGAAATGAATTTCAAACAATTTCAAATATCAATCTTGAAGGAGGAATGCCCAATTAAGCCCAACTAAGCTCTTGTAACTGTTCTTGAGCTTTACCTTTCTCGTTTACAAAAACGTGTCCGTCAAAGAACTCGGCAAACTCGATAACATCTTCTGGCCTCTTAAAGTCAACATAGGCTCTTGAATAGGTTTGATGCTTCTGGCTGCAGGAGAAAATTTGAGGTGAAGGCCTGAAGGGAACTATAAGAGACACTGACATTGAGGGAAAAAGGAGTGCACTTTGGCAATCTAAAGCATACTAAGTTCATATTGTGTACATAACATGCTGGCACAATTATCTGCTCTTAATTGCGACATAGCTGATAATCCTACTCCAACAGTGTAAATAATTCTTTTTAAAAAAATGAACATAAAGATAAGCAAAATGAAATCCATCTAAAACAGTGATCCAACTGAAAGACAAACCACGAAAAGCATCCATATAACAATATATGTAACTATGTACACAAGCTATACACAAAAATACAAGTCCAACACTAGCTAACCTGTCAAAGGAAAATGACAGGATTTATTCAAACCATCGCTATTGATCTATAATAGGATAATCTTGAAATTTACAGGAATGTATATAATCCACACATTGACTAGATGTAAATATGATAAATAGAGATAAATTCTCTCGTAACAATTGTTTCTCAGATGTCTAAGCATGCATCTATATGGCTTATGATAGAGAAATTATGAGGAATTTACCCATCCAAAGCATGTTTAAATGCTCAATATAGGGTGATCTTCAATACTCACTTAGTGGGGGGGGACAAAAGGCAGTTGACCCTTTTGCACAAGTAGCTATTTAATTGGTTATCAAAAAACAAGTGGCTATATAATCTAGTTCAGCATTCTCTTCAGAACAGCACCTCATCAGTTTTTATTTGTAAGTCACGGCAATAAAGGTGATTGCCCTTTTCTGATAAAACATTCAACCCCCTCTTCCGACAAATTTGAAAAAGGGCATACCATTCAGAAGATAGTGAGAGAGTAAGGACAAAATCACAGATAAGGGAGTTTTAGATTTTTAATTTGCGTTCACAAAGTGAGAACCCCTCTTACAGATGCACATTAATTTTGAAACAGCATCGCACTAGTTAGTATTTCTGACTAAAGTCTAACAAGTCAAGGCAGTAAAGATCACCAAATTCTGCAAGGCATATACTGCAAAACCATTCAACTACCTATAAATTCGAAAAAAAGATATACCATACAACAACAAAAATCCCAACTAACAAAGGCTACAATAAATGAGAGAGCAAAGACAAAACCATAAATTTCGGATAGTTTTCTTGATAAGGATCTGATGAATTAATTGCCAGAAAACCCGAATCTCCATGTATCCTAAGAAAACAAAATAAGGAAAGAACAGACTGGATAAACGATAATGCTTTAAATCAGATTCAGCGCTGGCGCCGAAAAATCCCTCTCATTGAGGTGGCAATCTAGTTCACGAATTTCTTCAAAATGCAGCACACCGTCATTATTTTTAACGAAAATTCTATACAAGTCAAGGCAATAAAGGCTACCACCTTATCCGGATAAACTACTGTATTCGCTCATACTAAATTCGCAAAAGGTTTTACAAACCAAAAGAGATCACCAAATAAAGGAACATTAAAGAAGGGAGAGCAAAGACAAAATCATAGGTACAGATAAATCAACTGCTAAAAGACCTGGGTCCCTATCAAAAGAGAACAAGCTGCGAAAGAACGACGCAGACAAACTACACCGATAACGATCTATTTGCAATTGTGCTCTTTTCATGCAAGCAAAGGGGAAGATATTTACTGTGCTACTTATGCTTTTGTTCTTCTCTTTATGGGTATTCTTCTTCCCAAACACGCCCACCTTTTAACAGAATATACCATACTAGTGTATACAATTCCCAAACAATTCCTGCCAAAGCCTCATCTGTCTCACAAATACACACAAGACAGCAACCCAAAATAAAAAACAAATAACCAATCAATCAGTGACACTGCTGTTCCCCTATCTTAAACGAACACCAAGGACAGAGAGAAATTATAAATGTTTTTAAGGATAACGCCTTATCTTTCTTTTCTAACATATGCTTACATAACATGAATTATTGGTGTACAGAAACTTTTGTGCAGTGGCACCTCCTTGATGCTGTATTTCAGTCAATAATATCCAATTTTACGTACCTCAAAAAACTTAAATGAACAATCATAAGTTCACAGAACCCAATCGAACTATCAAAATGCTAAGTGAACAATACTTACTTCAAAATCACAATCCTAATCAATCACAATACTATGCATATGTAAATGGATGGAGTGTAACTACTAAAGCCAGGAAACATATTTAAAATTTAATGTTTAACAACAAAAACTCGAAACCCTAACCTGGACTTGCCGGGACGAAAAGAAAACCAGTTGTAGCGACCAGTGAATCGGGAAAGAACTTGCTCAACAAGCATAGACTGAGAAATTGTTGGGGGCAAGTGCCGCAGCACTACTTTCGTTCGATCTAACGGTCCCTTCATGCGAATAATACTTTTTACCTTTGATCTTTTCGCAGAAACTTTACACCAAAATTACCGGAAAAATATATCAGAATTCACATCTTCCCTTACAGATTCAATAACATCGATCGACGAAATTTGTGTGCCCTAATTTTTTCGATTTCGTGATGAATGTCCATGCATGAGAAAACTAGAAAGAGAAAGTCTAAGGTTGGAGGAATTTAGAGAGAGAAAAACAAACAAATAAGAGAGAATAATGTTAACAGAGTGACGAAAGAGGATTTTGGGAAGGAGTCTCTGTATTTATATATATTTTTACAGAGATACGAATACTCGACGCAGTGTTTGTTAAAAAAGCCTTTTTCTTCTACTCTTTTTCGGCTCTTCTGATGTTTGTTTGAGTTTTAAAAAACAAATAGAAATAAGTTTTACATTTTTTAAAACTAAATATGTTTGAGCTGTTTTGTAGAAAAAAATTAAAAATTTGAAGATATTGAAATTTAAGTATCTATAGGTTTTCAATAGAGAGTTTAATTGGTTTGAGTTTTCCAAATAATATTTGTCTAGATTATTTTTTTACAAAATAAAAAAGTTCTTTAGAAAGTATTGAGTAAGTATTAAGTGTTAACTTGAAACCAACATAGATTACTATCATTTTATGCAAAATGATACAAGGTGTGGACGTGTCAACAACAAAAATATATATCCCAAAATTACAAAGAGCAACTTAAGTTTGTTGTAGAGAAACGTACAAATGTATAAAAAGCAAGGAAGTTATGATGTATTGCAATTATAAATAAAGTAAATATTAGCCCCGTGGATTTTGGCAAACATGAATACAACTTGTTTAGAGAATATATAACTATCTCATTGGGTTGTCTCACTTTAACATAGGTACCCTTCTATTTTGCGGGGTCCTATAATCTCCCATAACAATTTTGAATTGGTATTATTATCCACGTTCCAACATACATGACATGAAGAGTGTATATCACTTGCTTAAAAAGAGTGAAGGGATCAAAAAATAAAATTTAACTTTTGCAAATTTATTTATCAAATGTATTTTTTTGTACTTTTCTTTCTTTTTTGTTTTACATTTCCTCGTTGTTTTCTCTTCTTTCTTATCTTCTTCCTTCTTCTTTATTAACGGGTTACATCATCACCATATCACTGCCTCCATCTCCACCAAACTCAACAGAATTTTTTTTCGATTAACAAAAAAGTTATACTCCACATATTTAATCACGTCCATCACCATTTTGATTGTTGTAATCTCCACCGCGTGGTTAAAAAAAATAGGAAGCTTCAACCAGAAAATTTGACCTAGTAGAAATCTCACGATTTTGTTTTCAAATAAACCAGTTGTTAGGGAAGGACAACATCGTCGGAGTTTCGATTCGAAATCTTTGTGGGTTTTCTTCGATTACATATTTCAGGAGATGAAACGATGTTAATGAAATCAAAAGCTTTTTCTATAGTGATTGGAATTTTCTTTTCTCTGGTTAAACAAGTTAGTAGTGAAACTAGTCTTCCCGTAGCCTTCATAATTTAATTTAATTTCGTTAATTGTAGGGTAGCTGATGATATTTGTTGTTGGTTGATGACGACAAGGGTTTACATAGGTGTAAAATAGCACTTTGGGGGATGAGAGGTAAGAACTATTTATTTTTTAGACTTTTAGTGTTTTGACATGTGTCAACCAAATATTGATGCGTGTCCATCACTCTCTATATTAGAAGTGGAGTTGGTTGTAAATGCTTAAGACCTTGAACGCCCATAGCTTTGCGCTCGAGATTTAGGTGGACAAGCTTTAGTAAGGCAGTTTGGCCGAGTCAATTTTGAGAAAAATAATTTTTTTTCTATTCAGTTTTCATTCCCCCCTCCCCCAAATTAGTAAAACATTGTAATCTTTCGATATATAAATTTGTATGAAAACTATAGATTTCAATATAAAATTGATTGACTGCAACTTATGTGAATGTCAATTTCAATGCTAAAATAAAATAATGATAAAAAAATAATAATTTGGCCCGGACAGTTAAGTCCACCAAAATCCCCTACTGGGGAAAGGGTTGGGCACAACCATTTTCCTAAATTGATCCGTCGCCCAACCTGACCCCCTAAGGATAGTTCGCCCCGGCCCGATAACTGTGAGGGTTAATCTTTAAGGGGACAGTTGACCCATATTAGGTCGAATGACACACTTAAATAAAAGAAAAATAATCTGTCATAAATTTGTTAGCTATACACATTATATTTTGAGAAATCTGCTACGGGTTAATTGATGTTGGGTAAAAATTAATATTAAAGGAAAAGTGCATTCCATTGATTTGTTAATCATTATTGCAAATACGATGTATTTTGAATGTGTATTAATACTATAAGATATGATACAGATAGATGCATTACCCACGCTTTCTCATAGTTGTTCAAAGCCTCTTCTTACAAGAGACCACATTTCAATTAAAAGAAATACTTCACACGTACAATAATATTAAATAGGTTCGTCACGAAAAAAATATAGACCAATCACTTTTATAAAATATTCATATACGTTAAATTCTATAACACGTTTAATTTGATCACGCCGCCGTAATTATAACTTTTAGACAAGCAATCAATTTTATTTTTTTTCCACAAAAAGAGGTAAATGATTATATAGTTTATGAATTTGAAACACAAAAATGTCGATTTGTCCATATAGAGCACGGATGCAAGCACAAGCAAATTGAAACAACTGGAAGAGATATTTAGCATTTATTCCAAATGCAAAGGAATATTATTGTAGGTGATACTTGACGAAAAAGAAGAAAACAACATAAAAGAAGGGAAAGGGGCAAAAAAGACAGCATGCTCCTAGATATTATTATCATTTACATGTCAGTATTTCCCTTTTTTTCCCCAGCTACAATAGATCTTAGGCACTCTATAGATACATAAATTAGTAATATGATAGTGACTAAATTAAAGTAAAAAAGACATAATACCAAACTTGTAAATCAAGAGATTGTATTGATTCCAATATTCATACAAAGTTGTCATTACAAGTAAGAAAAAACTTACTGTTATATGTCGTGTTCATTAATTATTTAGATATCGATTTACATAATCAAAAATTATTTTTAATTTTACGTGTTATGGTTACATTCACTACTATGGTTATAGTTCAACTTTCCTTTTTCAATAAATCTTATAACCATTTAATTAGCTATAAGCATTTATTATGAATTGTAAAATGTCTATCTTAAAATTTTGCGATTTTTAATAAAATAGAAGTGTTTGTATAAAAAGAAAATAGTATATGTGATGGTGCTAAAAAAGATCTCTACTCTATTTGCACACATCCTTTTTCTAATGGTAGTGTAGCAGCCATTAGTATTTATAGGAGTTTTTCTCACAAAGCAGTCTCTTTCTTCCCCCCTACCCCCACACCAACAACTCAAGGGTCCAATAAAGGGGGGAAGCAGACTTCATCTTTTGCCTTAGCAATCAACACAGCTGTTCCCAGTAAGAACATTATTTTTGTGTTATATGTTTGTATTGAAAAGTTTTGTTGACTAAAAGAGATTATTGTATATAATAAGGGAAAAGTTAGTTTCTTTTTTCCAGATGATGAATATGGAGAATAGAATACCCCATGGGAGTTACTTCCAGTACTCTCCTACTGGAATCCATGCTCCACTTCAGAGGTCTTCTTCTCTTACAGATCGTGAAAGGTCAAATCTTGACACTGTTTCAGTTACTATTTTCTTGTTTTGATTCAGCTTTTATCTTTTGCTGCTTCTCTTGGATGTTGGGTCTGGATCTGTTTTTCTGTTTTTGTTTTCTGGGTGCATTCTTGTGATTCCTATTTCTGGGTTTTGACTCTATATTTCTTGGGGTTTTGGATGTTTTCTTGTGTTCATCAGTGGTTAATTGCCTTTATAGGCATCTTGAATATACAAAACCTTGATTATATTCATCTCTACCACCGTAGAATGTTAGCTTCTTGTTGCTCTTACATGTGGTGGCACTTTAGGATCCCTTTCTGTTGTACAAAGTCTCTCCAAGATGCAGAGGCAGATCCAAGATTTTAAGCCAGTAGGCGCAGAATGCCACTGAACCTACAACTATTTGTAATCATTGGTTCAAACTTCCATAATATAGATATACGATTGTAAAAACTTTTGAATTACATGTATTTACTTCGAGATAGTTGTATGTTTAACCTACA
Source organism: Nicotiana undulata (assembly GCA_005239495.1). Lineage (NCBI taxonomy): Eukaryota > Viridiplantae > Streptophyta > Magnoliopsida > Solanales > Solanaceae > Nicotiana > Nicotiana undulata. The sequence continues at coordinate 62,857 of ML256203.1, read as the reverse complement.
TGGTTAAGTAGTGTTTGTGATAAGACAGTTGTATGTTTAACCACTTTGTTAAGTCCACCTCTGCAACCCAATTAGTATTTACATCGGGATCTTTATTTCAATTTGTCAATTATTTATAAATAGTTAGAAATAGTGTATCCTGTTACTATTACTATTACTTTGTGTGTCAGCTCTAGATGCATCTTTCCCTACTAACATGTAATGTTGCTGCTTGTGAAATGGCAGGTATTTGGCAGATTTATTGGGAGAGAGGCAAAAACTGGGGCCGTTCATGCAGATATTGCCTGTATGCAGTAGGCTTCTAAACCAAGGTAGTAAAATGTAACCACACGAACTTTTTACGGTACTCTGGGTGTCTGTGTTGGAGTAAAGATTCTTTCTTCTAATGGAAGTATTATTAGCTGTTTGGTCCGGACAAAGCGTTGAATTGTTTATTGATGGTAGCCTGAATTGTTCATGTATAATTTAGTCCTGGTAAGTTGTAAGTGGAAGGCCACATAGTTCAAACACCACTGAAGTGCGGGCTTAACCTTTGTACAAAGTGCTTCGGGCTGAGGTTAGGGGCGATTGGGTGATTGGGCGCATATGTAGGCAACCTTCTCTTAGCATTTCTGCAAAATGAGGCAGTTTCCACCCTTTAACCTGTACCTTCAAGTTACCAAAGGAGCAACTCTGCTGTTGCGCCAAGGCTTGCTCTCATAGTTCAGTACACCCTTGAAAAAATTGATGTGTCCTGATACAAGATCCCGAGTCACTACAGGGTCTTAAGTGTTCGTAGTTTTTTCCCCCCACCTTCACACCAACCCAGCCTGTAAAAGAAATATATATAACCCAAAAGGAAAGTAAAAGTAAATGTCTTCTTTACATTTTCTTCGGTGTCACCAAGATATAAGTTTTAACGTCCAGTAAGTGTTGGACTCCTACACATCATATTTGATGTCCCTTGTCAACACATGCTTAAGACTCCCACGTGTTGCAAGTGAAGTATGTTAAGATTTTATAATTTGATGGCATATATTACACTCTTTGTGCTTTCTGACCTCTCAAATGTAAAAAAACGTAAAAAATGAAGTATTTTGGAGGCTGATAATTTGATGACGAAGATGGCAACATTTGGTGTTTCTGGAATGGGGTCTTCGTCAATGACCAATAATTATACATCAATATTTGGTGAAGAAAGTTTCCGTAATACGCCAAAATTGCGGAATTTGATGGTAATATCATTGATAGTCGAGGTAGGGTGCAATTAATTTCAAACTTTCTTTGTTGATTTGTTTCCTCTAAAAGGACATTTCATAAATCAGTGAATGTTATTTTATTAGGAAATCTTACTGTTGGGTCGTACTTTCTAATTCAACCACTCTGATAGAATTGAATTTTCTCTTGACTTTTTAAAATATCACCAAATGTAATACTGCTGACCCATGTATTTGTTCGGTGGTGCCTATAGACTAGTTTTCACTTTGACGTAAGATCAATTCATGGTAGCTTTCCTTTTGCTGTATGTCTGTAATCTTATCCCGTTGCAATATGATGCCTCATTGGATATCCAATTATTCTGACTCTACCATAGTCAGTAATCGGTCAGCTAAAGGCAATTTAAGTATCATATGCATTTTTATAATAGAATAAGGTGATGAAGCGGTAGTTTGAGATTTGCAAGCCTATGATTGGACTGTGGAATCATAAGAAGTTAGGGATGATTTATTTATTCCTCCCCCCCCCCAAAAAAAAAATGCTAACGACTGGTTTGTATTAATTGTTGGTTGAAAAGATGCAGAACTTGGGGGACTTTCATTAGTAACCTAATATGACAGAACAAAAACTCATGATTTATTGGTGCTACAAGTAATGCTCTACAAATAGAAATGAAGATTGAGTAGGAATACTCATCTAAGTCAAAGCTTTATTAATCATTATGCACCAAATTAGCTAGCAAAGCTTCACGAGAAAAGTAAAGAAATTCAGATTTACAAACTTTATTGAGTGCAAAGAATTCATCAAGTTTTTGTCACTTTTCTTATTTCCTATTTATGCAAGGTTCTAATACGGGAAAATAGGCAACTTCTATTGCTTGACTTCTGAGACCAGGAGTATTCTAAAACAAGATGAAAACACTTTTAAGTAACTAACTAAAAAATCATTAAGTGGAATAGGAAAAGATTTATTTACCAAATGGCAAATGCTAAGTTATCAAACAGAAGTCTCTGAGTAGCTGTTCCGAATACAAATCTACAAATCAGAATTTGGTTGAAAGCCTGACCGAGAAAAATGTCTGGTTTTCACTGTCTTTCACTCGTCTTCTGTATCATTATAGTCCTGGAATGATGGACTTTTTGTATCTGTGCGAAATTTGATGTCGAGTTTGACCCTGTAGCTTAATATTGTGCTCTCTAGCTCGTGCATTTAACAGCGGATGAGGCTAGGGCTTGTGACAGTAGTTCTTGGGAAAATGATTCATTTGGGTCATCTTATTGGCATGTTTATTTTACAAACTTCAAATGTGGGTAACATTACTATTTGCTTAAACTGGGTGAAACTGAATATGGTTAACGTGAAGCCAAAAATGGTGTCTTATGGATGGCTTGGTGAATCCACCACTGACAGCCTTAGCTAAAATCTTGTGAAAGGTAAATTGACGGAAGCATCCTATTTAGTGACTGAATGAGGTCTTGGATTTCTTACTTCTGCAGAAATCATGCGAGCATCAGCATTGTTGTCAAATCAGTTTGTAGATCAGGAAAGGATGAGACAAGAGAGTCCACATAGGTCGTTCAGTCAACAGATGAATGGAGGTCAGATAAATGCAGGGGCATGGAGTGCAATGCAAACTGAGGTATGATGTTTCTTTCTTCATGGAAATTAGCCTAGGTATGTATGGCTTTTATGGTTCATACTTCGGTATGTAATCATGTCATGACTATTGTTCTTAATGTGGTCATACACTTCCATACTGGTTCCCTTCAATTAAAGAGTGTGAACAAGCGTTTGTTAGTATAACATTGTTGATTTCAGTAATATGATTTTTCTTGATTCTCAAACTATGCGTTTTTATAGAACTTAACTAGTTAGTTGCTCTATTTTTAGCATACCTTTAACTTTAGAAATCAATTGGAAGTGAGTTACTTATGTGTACCCTTGGACACCAGAGGCTTATAGCACACCATTCAAGCATTGTAATTGATGTTTCTTCTGTATCTGAGCAGTTCTAGTACTGAATGTGGTAATTCAAGCCCTGTGATTGTAGTTCACTTTCTTAAGCTCAGGAAATACTGAGCTCAGTTGGTAGTTTCAACATCTATGTAGCTTGAGCCTCAGGACACTATGCCTGTCCGCAAATTTTAGAAAGAAATGGCACGTGCAGTAGGTGGGATTCTCATGCATCATTATCAATAATAGTGCCTTTGTTGACGATGGTATTGCCAACAGAGGTGGATGTAGTGTACTACCTACAGGTTCAACTGATCCCATAGCTTTCGACGCGGAGTAAACATTTGTATGTAAAAATTCATTAAAATTGCAAAAATAGTAGATATGAACCCATAACTTTAAAAAATATAATGGATTCAATATTAAAAACCTTAAAATTTGAACCCATAGGATTTGAATCCTGGATCCGTCTCTGATTGCCAACTCGGATGTTATTACGGAGTTGTTGCTGTTCACATAAAATGTAATCTATTAATTGTCTTGTCGTCCTTGCATGTGGATAACTTTCATGAAAATATAACCTCCATTTCTCTTCCCACTTGTTGCTTCCTTGTCAAGCAAAACACAGAACCTAGTTAGCCATAATTAGAAGGGCAAAAAGCACTTCTTCTCTGGTGTTAGTCAAATATTGTAGGAGTTGTTAGTCCTAGTCCCCAGTATAGATACTGTAAGTAGCTGACACCTCTTTGCTTGTGTAATATATTTGTTAATTCTATTTTCATAACTTAAAGGAGTTTGAATTACTGCTTGAGGACATAGTTGGAGGATTTACCACTTGATATTATTTACTTACTACAGGAAAATAGACTCCTCCAGAAAATGGCTCCATTCCAACCTTCCCCTCTGGATTGGCATGTTGTGCCAGGAACTGCAACCACTCCTGTTGTGAAGAAAGTCATAAGACTTGATGTTCCTGTAGAGAAGTTCCCAAATGTATGTGAAACCTTATTTGAGTGGTGTTTAATGTATCTCGTTGTCTTCCTAAATTTTGAAAGAGATCTTGACCAAGTTAAAATCGTGCAGTTTAATTTTGTCGGTCGAATTCTGGGACCACGTGGGAATTCCCTAAAGAGGGTTGAAGCCATTACAGAATGTAGAGTCTACATCAGAGGACAAGGCTCAGTTAAGGACTCTATCAAGGTATTGGTCCCTCTTACTCTTCTTACTCAATAATTGTTAAAAGACCAAGCTTGAATAACTTAAGATTTACTATGCCTTGCTTCGTGAAGGCGTAGTATGCATCTCTAAGAGAAATCTCTCTCTCTCCCTCTCTCACACACACACTTCCTTTGTCTTTGTCAGAGTAGTTGTAATTTCCTGAATCTTTTTGTTGTCTAAATTACAAGTAGTTTTAAATTGCTCATGGTGTATTTGTTTTTGTCTTTTGCAATTTTGCATTGTTCTCTTCCCCCTCGTATAGGAAGAGAAATTGAAAGATAAACCTGGGTACGAGCACCTCAAAGAGCCACTACATCTCCTGGTGGAGGCTGAATTTCCGGAAGACATCATTGACGCCCGTATCGATCATGCAGTTTCAATCCTAGAGAACCTCTTAAAGCCTGTGGTATGAGTTAAAATGATGCGACTGCCATCATTTGCTTTCAACTTTTATCTAGCCCTTTTGACTTTTTCTCCCTCACTTTGCCTGTATCAGGATGAATCTATGGATGTCTATAAGAAACAACAACTAAGGGAATTGGCCATGCTCAATGGTACGTTAAGGGAAGAAAGCCCAAGCATGAGTCCTCGAATGAGCCCTAGCATGTCTCCATTTAGTAATACAGGAATGAAACGAGCAAAGACGGGAAGATGACACCTATTCTTGGTCAGGGAACCCCTAATTGCTGGAATGCTGATCGACTGTCTAGTGATAGAGACAGAATATAGCTTATCCGCCTGACTAGTACGATTTCCGAGTCTGCCTCTGGTACAGAATGCAGACGTCCCGAAGGCAGCTTCTTTAGATAGGTCTAATATGGCTTTTTTCTGTAACCATCTTTCCTAGAGGTTTTGACCTTTAGTCTTAATCTAGGTTTAGTGGTCAATGTGTTAAAGCAATTACAATAATTTCATTCTTATTGAATACTCACGATGTTTCATGTATTATTTAATGCAGACTAACTGCTTTAACTTCTAAATAAATATATTGAGAACAGAAGCTTGATATATGATATGCTGAATATCTCACTTTATGTTGTACCAATGCTTCAGTTCCTTGCTGTTAAACTGTAAAATCACGCTGAAATTAGCTCTAACTTTAACCTGAAGCTTTTTGTTTGTCCACTACGTGAAAATATAGTAGACAGCCTAAGACAATGGGGGACTCCTTGTCCTTTCACCAGTCCTATTTGTTGTTCCTTTTTAAAACAATAGAAATATTTCCATTGAGCTTTGGGTCAGTTCTTGCTGCTGACTCATTATCAGGAACTTAAAAGAAAAGGTAGGACGCACCATGTGAATAAAAGTCGGATATTCTCCCCACCTGCCTTGTTATCGCAAAATAAAAGAGTAAGATAAAAAAAAAACACTACATCAAACAGCTTCCTTAATGTATTAAGTTTACACTTTTTAGACAATTATCAAGTTTCGTTTTCATCTTTTTCTTTTGAGAATGATGAATTGTATCTTCTTGAACAAATAAAGGGAAAGCAAAGACTACTGATAAGTAGTTCATTAGTACAGTAAGCAGTGCCACCATTAAAAAAGGAGGGGAGATCCCAAAATAGATATGAAGCAAGTTCATTCCAGAACCAAGGGATAGTTATGTTTCGAACCAAACATTTAGAAACTTCATGGATGTTTAATGCTTAACTAGTAGCATGTCACAAGGATGGACTTCTTATTAAGAGAAGAGATATCATCTTCCACTCACACACAAGAGAAGGCCGAACATTACATCGGAGGGTACAAAAATAAATGTGTACACTTAGATACAGTTTAGCTCATTTGAGCTTTTGTGAAAAAATATACCTCATGTTTCAAAGCCATCTAAGAAGCTGCAATACCTACTACACAACTATTACAGAGTGAATATGTGAAGGATGAATTACACTGCTGAGTTGGAAGGGTGTCCTTTGGCAATATCTGTCATCCATCGATCTCCGTCCCCAAAAAAAAGAATGCATGATAATTTTTGGTTCTGCTAATACTGATACATAATTCTACAATTGTGAAATAAAGATTGCTCTCGAGTATGCCAAGATTCTGGAATCAACCAATCCATTGTGATCACTGAATCAAGAATCTGAATTTAAGATATTACTTGCATCTGCACGCAGGGTAAATAGTAATTCAAAGCAAAAGTCAGATGCAATAAAGAATTAGACTAGTCTTACATAGTTGACAGCATTGCATAATATTACAATTTGAGAAGATGCCGGATACAAAAATATAACATGTTGGCAATTTAAAAGGAAAACAAGACACTTCCTAATCAGCATGACCAGTTCATGCACCAAGCAGGATAACATAACTGCCAAGGTATAAAAGATCAAAAGAAATTGTGTAGAATGTACCACGTGCATCCAACATTTTTTTGAATGATGGTGGTGTCCGTGCCAGCTTGCGCACACCTCAATTATTCCATTAGGTACCTGTTACCTCCCACCAACACAAATACCGGGTCACTGGGTAACTATGCCCACCAAGGCGTTGACAGAGGGAGAGAAATCACTTTTTTTTAAATCTCCGCTTGGATTTGAACCTAAGACCTCATGGTCTTCTCCCACTTCATTGACCACTAGGCCACACCCTTGAGTGCCACACCCAACAATAGTCTTGGCCCTCTCCGGAAATCACCCATAGGTGTGAAGGTCAAATTAAAGAATTCCAAGAATCAGGTTACATGCCATCACATTCACCATAGAAATGTACATATTTTTTGCTGAAGTAGATGTAGGTATTTCACAGAATTGAATCTTGAACTCCATAGAGCATACAATTACAACCTTAAAATTTGCAACCTGAACTATTAGAGCATATACGAGTCATTAAATCTACAGAGTACATATACGCTCATGCTTATAAATTTGAATAGTTCCACATTCCTATATCGTTTTTCACAATACACAACCACAACACAGAGTTTCAAAAATCGGGTTAAAAGATTCAGCAAAGGAGAAGAACTAGAATTGCATTGCAGCGTCATAATTGACACAAGAAGTTGTACAAACCATATATCATCTTGATACAATTTTGAGCTAATGGGAACCATGTTACTGTTAAAGCATAATAACAGGAAAGACATGCTTGATTGCTTGCAGCTTACTAACAAAAGGAAACAGAAGAAGACTGTACAAAAGAACTTTGACAGAAAATGTCCATAGTTAATTGATATTTTCTTTGGAAAATACTAAAGCAAATAAACAGAACTTTATCAACAGATGACTTTAAGATTACTCATACACATCTATAAGGTAATAAACATTAGCAAGGTGCACAGTGAGTGACATTAGCTCCTTCCTTCCCATTTTTAGACGAGCATATTGGCTGAAAGAGTTACTTTGCTCAGGTATGACAGTGATAGCGGTAGATAAAAGCTTTTTTTCATATCATACTGATGTCTCTGTATAGGTTTACTAACAGGGAGACCAGAACTACATAGTCTAAAGTTAAACTATAATTGTTCCAAGTAGTTGGTCAGTGCTAGTGTGTTGAACATTTTGAGATACCCAAAAAAGCGAATGTCTTCTTAAATGGTAAAAACAGTTTCTGCTAATAACATTATGCTCACCCACCAATCAATAATTCCAAGATTCCACGTAAGAGTTAGGAGTAGAACGCATAGCAACATTTCCTTTTTCTGTGAGAGTTCCAAGGAAGAGAGTACAATAAGGAGTCTCACCTCAGTACATTGATTGTTAGCATCTGATACAGATTTAATCCCGAAGACCAAGCTCAAGCTCAAGCTCATCATCTTCTTCAAACAACTTTAGCAAACGAGCATACTGCTCTTCCCGCTTCTTCTTTTGCCAAAACTTGAAAAGGAAAAATGATAGAAGCACTATCACCACAAGGACAAGGCATACAATGAGTATCATTGATCCAGTGTTACTGCTGGATGTAGCATGAGTATCAGTTTTTGTTCCATTTTTGGGATTTGAAGAATCATCTGAAAAGCCTGAAAGTGAAAAGTGTACATATAAAGCAATCAAACTGACAAAATGAAACCAAACTCAAATACACAAATGTTAGTTCATGAAAATGTAGCCTTAAACAGTTTTGATGAGGTCTGTTCCTGGTATCTTCGAAGTTCGAACAAGGACGAAAAAACATCAAATGATAGAAATGCTTATGGGAAGCCAGCTTTTCGAAGCACATTGACTCCATCTCTCCATGTCAAGGTTTATTCAGTCATGCAAAACCAGATAGCTGGAAATAAACCCAAATCCATTCTTATTCACAGATATTTGGCTAACCTTAAAGGTTAAGAGTACTTGTTGTGTACCTAAAATAGATAGATAAGTATGCTCCCTCTCTAACAGCTTAAAAGTTCAGATAAGATAGTCACACAGTTCTACATAGTATCAGAACAGACATCACGAGTTCAAGTCTCATCGTCATTTATTATCAGAAAGCATTTTCGCGTGCTTGGCTCGACTTAAAAAAAAAAAAGGAAAAAAGTCTCGCTTGCATTGGGGGGGGGGGGGGGGGGGAGACAC
>ML256203.1:37920-53865 GCA_005239495.1 Nicotiana undulata | reverse complement strand
GGGGGGGGGGGGGGGGGGTTGCAAGCCTAGTATAAATAAATAAACATGTCCCTCTCTTACAACTTAAACTTTTAATGGAGTAGTCATGCAATTCAATAATCCTAACACCCACCTGATAATTGCATGTAGTAAACTGGATCGAACTGGTGTTAGAATATCTCCTTGTAACAAACCTACTTATAAAATAAAAAATCTCTTGTAACAAACCATAGTAGTTCATTTGAAAAAAGTAACAAATAAATCTGAAGCCGTAATTGAGTTTATGTGACATCAAAACAAGATCATTTTCATTTCCTCGAAGTTGTCTCACGACTCCAGTTTCAAAGTTTTCTCATCCCTAATTGAAGATGCCTGCTGAAACTAATGTTGATGCCACTCACAAAAATCATATAGATAAATAATATGACAATGATAGCACCCAAGAGCGTGGTCTAGTGGTTGAGAACCCTGAGGTATTAAGTTCAAATTTCAGCCCAGGCAAAAAAAATACTAGGTGATTTCATTCCATCGGTCCAAGCCTTGATGGACAGAATTACCCCGTATTTGTACCGGTGAGAGGTAGTAGATACCCTGTGGAATTAGTTGAGGTATGCACAAGCTAGCTCGGACACCATGATTATGAGAAAAATGACAATGATAATAATTAGCAAATGACAACCTTTTCACACACAACCCTTATCCCAAAAGGAGAGTTAAATCGAAAGAAAATAACGAAATTTGCATAGAAACGGACCATAACAGCCACATTTTTAGCTTCCTATACACTGCCATTTCGATTTTATTTTTTGAATGTTCTCTTTTATCACAATAAAAAAGCAAATCATTTCCGAATTGAATTGAGACCGAAATTACACGACGGATCAAAGAGAAACATTTGTTAATACAATAATGATATAACCCATAAAATCGACATAGCTAAATAGAATTGAAAAAAGAAGAAGTGAGTATTGGTAATGTAAGATCTGGGGCGGAAATTCAAACCTGCTATGAATTGATGAGAAAAGGAAAGGAAGACGAGAAGAAAGGGAAATGACGAGACCCCTCTCATCTCTCTCTTTGTGTCTGTCTCTAAAGCTTTTTTCTCCTTTTTCTCGCTCGCTGTAAAACTCCTTTTCTTTCGCCCTCTCTGCTCTCCCTCTGTTTCCTTTGGTTCTGTTGTGAAGACAGACACAAACAAGTACCTCTTTTCCCTTATTTACCAACTGTTTATAAACCAAATTTTTAGTTACCCCAAACTTTTACTACAACTTTTTCTATATATAAATTCTTATAGTTTGAAGAAGTTTTTTTTGTATTTATTTTTAATTATGTAATCATCTAATATTCTTTCCACAACAAAATTTCTACGGAAAAGGGCCATATATGTGCCTCTATTGTGTAAAATAAGTCATATATGTCCCCCGTTATACTATTTAATTAAAAAAATCCTTACCGTTTGTGCCCAAAACTTAAAATGTCCCTCCATCGTTTACTCCTAGATTTAAAATAAAAATATCCATATGTCAGTCTTTTATTGGACGAAATAAACACACTCCTTCTTTTTTAATTAACCCACGGACCCGACTCATTATATCTAACTTTCAGCTTTGGGAGTTCATCCTTAGGCCTGAGGGTTTAACTTGTATAATTTGAAGCAGTATGATGTATTACATATTTGAGACTTTATTTTTTGAAGAGGCATTATATAGAGTCGAGAAAATATCAATAACTAAAGCATCTTTTGATTATCATCTTTCTACTTCATTTAAATGATTATTTTTATATTGAGTGTTTTCTATAAGCTCAACTTATAGTCTTAAAAGCCAGAACCGAAAATCCGAAAAATCCAATCCGATTAATCTGAAACCGAACTTAAATAATCTGATCCAATCCGAAATTATTTGGATTTGATTTGGATTGTAATTTCTTCAATCCGAAAACCAAAAGTCCAAACCGCAATTTAATATTCAATCTGAATTGCTCGAACGCCCACCCCTACCTTTCTATTCTAACTTTGCAAATTCGTCCTTTTTTATTCAAAGATCTTTAAAATTTATAAATCTTTTTTTCTATCAAGCACACTACTACTTATAATTAGTTTCAACAATTCTATTTAAACTCGTGAATACTTTTCTATAAAGCCAATTTTTGCTCTTAAAATTACTTCTTATCAAGTAATGCTTATCAATTACTTTTGCTCCGCCAATCTTTAAGTCTATTTTAACGAAAATTATGTTGCTAATACTAAGTACTATTTTGGTACGCTTTATTGTCACATATAAACTGTTTTACCTATTCAGACGTGGAGTCCTGAATCAAAATGATGCAATTTTTTTTAATAATAAAAATGAGTACCAAAAACTAAACATGATCAACTTAATTAATTAATTTATAGGGCCTTTACCCAACGTCTCAAATTAATTTCCGTTAGCATTGTACTGTACTACGTTATGCCTGTAATGTGATAGACTTTTATGATTTGTCGCTTTTAATTTTTTCTTTCTCCTCTACTTCCCCAATTCGTACAAATTTTATGGCTGTCTAAATACCACTTACATTTAAGGGTCTGCTTTTGATGAGATAATTCATGTTTGATTTAACATATGCAGTATTAATCTTAAACCATAACTATAAGAGTTTTTGATTAAGATAATGTAATTACTGCTAAACAAGAAAGGATTTATTGAACTCTTAAAAGTTAAACTTACAAATAAAACCTCAATTTCAAAACATCAGATCATACTGTGTTTTCATCAAGGTACACACAATTCTACATGATTCTTTCCACAATTAACCATATGAACTTATTTATTATACAATACAATGCTTATAACAAGATAAACACTGCTCCAACCCGTGATATTTCTTTTCCCATAACCATGTGAATAATTAGGAAGCAATTACTTCAAGAGATGGGTAGTCAGTGTAACCAATAATTGGATCATTAGTGTAGAATGTGCTCCTATTATACTTGTTAAGTGGAGCATTAACCTCAAAACGCTTTGGTAAATCTGGATTTGCCAAGAACATACGTCCGAATGATATCAAATCTGCATAATTCTCCTCTATCGCGTTGTCCCCATCAGATTTATTATAACCACCCGAAGCGATAAGTGTACCCTGAAAAGCCTTCCTAATGGGAAGAAGACCCTTAGCTGCTTCTCTTGGCTCAACCACATGAAGATAGAGAACACCAAATTTGGTTAGTTCATTCGCCATGTAAATTGCTACTGCTTCTGGATTTGAATCCTTTTCTTTGCCATCATAATCTGAAAATGGAGACAACTTCATACCAACTCTATCAGCCCCAATTTCCTTGACCACTGCTTCTACTATTTCCAGGGCAAGTCGACAACGGTCCTCAATACTTGCATTAATATTGAATTGGTCAATTAAGTAGCCACTTGCAGCGTTGATCTCAATTCCATCAAATCCTTTAACACAAAAAAACTAGTTAAGTTAACAAATGCTTAGAAACTTAATGAAAAGTTACGTAAGTATTAGAGTAAATGAAACTGAAGCATGAAAAATTAAACACTCAAATAAAGCAACATATAATTTCAGTCTTCTGATGAGGGTGGACTAAAAAGGGTCTTAGCACTTCCAGATCTAATTATAATGTATTTAATTACCAGGTTAATTAACCTTCTAGCTAGCTAACTTCTCAATCTTCATTATCATGTTTTGATGAATTCCTTGTGGTTTATCAGTAATCATAATACAAGTTACCGGCTTTAATCGCGTTACGGGCTGCGATCCTAAAATCATTGACAATTCCAGGGATTTCATCAGATTTCAAATTAGGATGACGTGTTGGTTTCTCGTAAACTTGATCATCTGCAGGTGCTGCATGTTAAAAAAGGAAGAAAAATAAAGAAATGCTTTAGAAAACAATATCATAAATCCTCGAATACATTTATTCCTCCTTATCTACTATCTTGTAAATATATAGTTGTAGCTTCAAATTTCATATTACATCGCTTTAGATGTGCCATGGCATAGTAAGTCTTACCTGTAAGTATGGGAATTCCGCCGAAAAATAACGCACTAATAATAGGGACAGACAAGCGAGATGAATGCCAAATTTGACAAAAGAAGACACCTCCTTTCTCATGTACACCTTCCACTACTGGTTTCCATGCTTCCACTTGCTCCTCACTCCAAATTCCAGGCATATTTGGGCACCTTCATTAATAATGTTGAAATATTATTATCAATCACATCACATGCTAAAATAGAGGCGGATCAAGGACTTAAACTCCGTGGGTTCAACCTTTAAGGTTCTTAGTATTGAACCTATCATATTTTTAAAGTTATGGGTGTTAGAAAAAAGGCCTTGAAGAGTGAAAATCGACTGTCCTCGAAGAGTTATCGCCCGTATACTGATTTGAGGAATACAAATCGATTCTCTTCGGGATACAACAAAGCCTGCAATAATACTTGTAATTTTTCTATGCCACTTCTTTGGGAATTCTTGTGTATTAATAGGCAATCGTTAGACCCTTTTAAGAAAGATGTCTTGAATAGAAACGGAGTTAGAAGTTTCTGTCACAAAATAAAATTAACGTAAAATATTTAACCTTAGGAGACTTTAAAAGTATGTGTCCAAAATCAAAGAGATGAAAGTGACAAGCAGTGGCGGATGTAGCATCGAACTTACGGGTTCAACTGAACCCATAACTTTTGACGCGGAGTAAAGATTTATATATAAAAATTCATTAAAATTACAAAAATAGTAGATATGAACCCATAAATTTAAAATACAATGGGTTCAATATTAAAAGCCTTAAAATTGAACTCATAAATTTTAGATCCTGGATTCGACTCTGATGACAAGTGCTTAAAAGGCTCCAAAAGAGACTTCTCTCTTTGGATGTGGGAATAATCCGACACTTCCCAATTGTAAAATAACAAACTATCTTACAATGGGTTCACGCCCACAATGTGTTACAATTTTATTGAATTTTATACCAAATTTATACTCTGCTCTGCGTTGAAAATATTGGGTTTGGATGAAACCGATTCTATAACACTACATATGCCACTATACCAAGGGAATCGAGGAGGAGGAAGGAGTAATAAATTTACCCCTGAGAAATATCGGATGCAGCAGCTGCTTCAGAAATGAGAAGACCTCTGTTTGTAGCTCTTTGAGCATAATATTCAGTAGCATGTGGCTGCTGTGGAATATTATTGTGTGCCCTGTTCCTCGTTAGTGCTGGAAAAACTATTCTGCAATACATTTATTCAACAGTTCTGATATTCAAGGTCGGTTTCTAAATACAAACTCTAGTAATTATGTTTAAAGAGCTAATTCAATAATTTCTCCGGTCCAAAATAAGTAATTTTTTTTTTTTTGCATGTTTTCACACATATTAAGAAATCACCTTTTAACATTAATTAGCAATGAAATTGACCAAATAAACATTTACTATCCCACATAAATACTCCTAACACATATTCCAACACTATTTACTTCAAGGGCAATGTAGGAAAAAAATAATTCATTCTTTCTCGAAATCTGAAAAAATCACTTATTTTGGACAAAAACAAAATACAAAAAATCACTTACTTTGGACCGGAGGTAGTAACTAGCTAGGCTAAAAAATAACTACTATATATGATATACCATTGTTCAAAGAAGAAAGATTAGTTAACAATGATATATATATCGGACAGACCTATGAGATAGGTCAAATCTCCCCAGTTTGTATGGAGTAAATAGGGGCACGACAGAGTTGGTGTTTGCGTCCATCTTTCAAGTCTTGTATTCTCTTCTCTACTCTGTGTGCTAGGCAAAGTCAGATTACCCTCCAATATATAGGCAAATATGAGAGCTACAAGTTCTATAAAAACCTTCACTAATAAGCAAATAATTTCAGGAATAATGTTTTTTAAAGTACTAAACCGCGTGAACCATTGAATATTAGAACTATCTTACATTATCTTGCGTGGTTTTACATGATCAATAATTTAGAGAAACAAGATTTTTTTTTTAAAAAGATCAATGAATAAAAAAGAGTACACACCTTACTTTGAAAGATAAGAAATATGCAAATGATAATGTGATCAATGATTAAATTACGCATTTTGCATCATATCATCTGCTCCAAAGGCCAAGAATCATAAACAATATTTATTACGCTGAAATGTTTAGTTTTTTGTATATATCAAACTTAAGGTGGCATAGATGACATGTCATTGTCCCACTTGAATGAAGTGAGATAATAAGATATGGTCTCAAATAATCAAATGAAGTTTGAATTATAAATTAAAAAATTTATATATTCTAGGGGTATCGATGAGAATACTAAATGATGAGGTTTCGCTTATTTACAACATTGTATTGACTATTGATTCTTGAATTTTTGAATAAACTTCATTATTTCTCTAATTTTTCATAGACAAGACTAATAACGAAGTAGAAACTAGAAATGTATAATTGCATTCTGCATCAACATAGTGTTCTCTTTCTCTACTCCTATTTAACATGATATTATTACTAGTTGGGAGTCCCACAATATAAAGTCTTTATGATTTTCTCAAAAGAAAGCCAAATTGCTCAAGTTTAATTCATGTTGTGCTAAGCATAGTGCCATCCGTTTTTGCGCCGTATAAGGGTCATACATGTCGATTTCGAGACAGTAATACGTTAGTAATGAAATAATCTCAAGAATATTCTTCTTAAGATTAAGTACTATGTGCAACATCAACAATTGAGTATCAGAATTATCTTCTATCTTATAAGACGGAATAGTTATCATTTTCGGCCATCGACTAAAGGAGCTATTCAGCAGCGGACTTAGGATTTTGTGCAAGCGGGTTTAATCTTAGAAATATATAACTTTAATCGTAAAATAGTAAGTAATTGTCAAATGGGTTCAAATAAATATTTATACAAAATTTACACAACTTTAATCTTAATTTATACATAAACACAGTATTATTTTTTGGTGAACCGGGTTCAATTAAACCCGCTAGCCACCACTTAGGTCTAGGGGTGTGCATTCGAATCGGTTTATCGATAAATCGAATCGATTATTTGTTATCGATTTCGATTCCGAATTTTTTTTTATCGAGTTATCGATTTCGATTTCGATTTCGATTTTGTCCACTACGCTTATCGAGTTATCGATAAGATATACTAAAAAGACGACTATACCCTTATTCTATATACCCTTCCTTTACCCTAACTTATTAGTTCCTAATTTCCCCTACCCTATTATTTTCTTTTCATTTCCTCATACCTCAATTCCTCTTCAGTCTTCCCAGACGGCCAGCTTCCTACCCAATCCCAGTGGTCCAGTTCACGACTTCAGTACTTCACGCCGACGTCGACTTCCTACCCAACCCAGTCGCCGACGCCGCTTCTCCCCCTACCCTCCTCTTCAGTCTTCACGAGTCACGACTTCCTACCCAACCCTGACGACTTCTGCTTCAGTTCAGGCGCCGGCGAGCGGCGAGCTGCTTCTGCAGTTCTTCTTCCTTGTTGAGTCGTTGAGGTACATCTTCTATTTATGTGTATTTTGAACTTTTGTTTCTTTTTCTCTTACTTTGCTTAATAACTGCGCTGCATTTTTTTTTGTGTAAAATCCAAGTTCTAAATTTGTTATTTATCCGATTTGGTTATAACCCTTCCACAAGGGTTATAAATTGGTTATTTGTCCCAATTGTGGTTATGGTAATTGAACCTAATTTCCTTTTTGTAGCTTCTTTTACTCATATGATAAATCAAAAGTAGTAGAGCTTCAATTTGGTTTGGTATATCTTTCGATATGCATTCAATAACTCCACATCAATAACTGTTGAAGTTTCTTTTACTCATATGATAAATCAAAAGTAGTAGTAATTCTTGTTGAAGTTGTTGTCGTTGCTGTAAATAACGCAGCTGCTGCTGCCATTTCTTGCAGTACAATAACTGTTTACACCACAGAATCCCCTGGCTTGGCATTGATTTTGTAGCGATGACCAATTGATTTCCAAGCTCGATTCATCTCTGCCTTCAAAACTGTGTGTATAAAGCCTAAAAATACCATCAGGATCAAGAGTAGCGCGATAAATCACTGTCTTATTTGGTGTTCGAGTTGAGGTATTTGCTATTTCATTCACTTGAAAACCAAAACCATTAGAAGCATTTCTAAACAGTTGTCCTCTTGGAGTAACACTCACAAAAGCTGAATCAACATCACCGAATTCACCTCTACTTTGTAACATGAAAGCCCAGTATGAAGCCTCAGGTCTATTTATGTAATTGGTTGGATATGCAAAATTGATACTGAATGTTTTGTTAAGAGATATGTGAATATGTTTGTATATATAATGCTCTTTGTTATTATTTGAATAGGATAGGATTTGACTCGAATTACTACTCTCACATAAGTAATTAGCTCCTATTTCTATCTTGCTATGGTTTTCCCAGAGTGTTATAATTAAAGTGTATTTAGGATTTAGAATTTTACGGTACCATGACAGAAACTTTTTTCTTTTTGTTTAATTATATTATTCGTATTAGTTTCCTTAATTTTTTCTTTTGGTAATTAAAGAACGAACAAAAGAGATTGCGTACAAAAGGATGGATCATAGAAAATCATAATAGGAAAGTGAAAATATACCGGAACTAATTATTTCGATAAAGCATTCGGATATCATTCTTATCACTATGATTTGCAAATTGTTGTTATTTGTGTTGCTTTACACTCCTTTTCGTTTTACTCCAAGGCTTACACTTTAGTTTCCTTTCATGGAATCAATAGATTATTCCTAATTGCAACTTTTTATTTTGATATGTAGATTCAAGAGCGAGGAGTGCTGACTTCGTCTTGCTTTGGTTCATTCAACTCGTTTAAGAATGTAAGTTACATTCTTCATTCACTTCACATGGCTGAAAATGAAAAAAATTGATAAAGTGGTTGATGAAAGTAGAGGTTCCGAATCTACTGCTACAACTACTCAGTCGACAGTTACAAAACAAAGGAAAAAACGATCTCGAGCATGAGCTTTTTTTGAAGAAAAAGTTGATGCTAAAGGAAATAATAAATATGTATGTAGATTTTGTGGACAAGAATATTTTGTGACAAAAAGCAAAAGTACGACACAAATGAATAGTCATGTCGATAAATGTCCAAAGAATCCTTATACAGTTGAAAAAGGTCAAAAACTATTACCATATCAATCATTACCGGGGGGTAATAAAGGTGATCTTATTCCATGGAAATTTGATCAAGAAGAGTTAGAATGGCTTTGTGTCGTATGGTGATTTTTGATGAACTTCCATTTAGTTTTGTTGAGAAGGAAGGCTTTAGAAACTTTATGAAAGTGGCACAACCTTGTTTTCATATTCCTTCCCGTACTACTGTTACACGAGATTGTTTTGCTCTTTTAGAAACTTTCTTATTGGTGGAATCCCGTAAATCCCGTAGTTTTGGCACAACTTTAGAAATTTTCTTATTGGTGGAATCCCGTAAATTTTCTTATTGATGTAATCGATAACTGAATCGATAAGCCCCAAAAATCGATAAATCGAAATCGAAAAAATCGAAACCTTATTGAAACGATAACGATAAGCATATGTACAAATCGATAATCGATAAGTAATTATCGATAATGGTCAAAATCGAATCGATAAATCGAATGCACACCCCTACTTAGGTCCGCCACTGGAGCTATTCCGTGTTACAGATTATTAAGGAATTATAAAAAGGAGGAGAATATAATAGTATATAATTATTGGTCAATAAATAAAAATGACTTACTTTACTAAAAAAATATGCAGCTTGTATGTTAATGAACTTGTGATCAATTATTAAAAATGACTTACTTTGCCAAAAAATATTATATATAGGCAATGAGCATCTGATCATGTGCTTCAAAGGTCAAAATCCATAAACAATTTATCACGCAGATCAAATTTGCAATAGTGAGTTATTGATAAAGGTCAAACTTAGAATGAGTTGGCATGTTTACACTCCCCCTAATGTACACTTGGATGAATTTAGACATATACAAGTTATGGTCTTAACGAATCAAATGACTAATGATTGTATCAATTCTATCCTTGTAGTGGGATCGATGAGAATGTTAATAAAAGGCTATTTTAGACACTATTTATGAAAAATAGAAAGAAAAATACCAACTAGCGCTCTAATATCTTCCTACAATCGAAGCACAATTAAGAAACGCATGTGTTTAATAATTTAGGTAAATTTAAATGTAAACTAGACTTGACTATTAGCTAGCGTTTGGCTATATATTCCTAAATTTGTTTTGAAAAATCTGATTTGGGTGAAGTTTGGTTTGAAAATGAAAATGTGTTTGGACATACGTTTTCAAAACATATTTCCCAACTTTATTTTGAAAAAAAATGTATAAAATTCTCAAGTTTTGGGATTTTGGCCCAAAATCAACAATTGGGGTGATTTTGGAATTTGAAGTTTGGGATTTGGGATTTTGCAAAAATGTGAGCAAAATTTATGGCCAAACATAAATTTGCCAAATAAATCCCAAATTTATTTTGACAAAACTCATGACCAAACGGGACCTTAGTATATGGCTTGCAATTTCGGGATCTAATTAGAGATTAAAAAGGTAGGAGCTGGCTTTTAATTTAATTGTGTTATCATGCAATTCACAAGAGCACATTAAGCAATTCACATGAGCACAAGAAAAAGGAAAAAGTTAACACTACGTAAGTTAAAAGCGTGATTGTAATAATTTCGGGAAAGAACCTCACCGTGAGAACGGGCTTCCCATTTGCCCTTCGAAAGCTTGCGTCATCGGGCATCTGTTTACGAAGCCCCTCGATCCACTCCTTGAATAGGGGAATTGCATCTGAGACTCGAGCAACAACTGCACGACCACAAACACAAACGATGAAAAAAAGAAATAAAAGGGAAGAAATACCCAAGAAAGGCGATACGTACGGGATGCGCTCCACTCCTCGGGGAACGACAAACTCAGGGGGGAATCAGGTCTTCGGGTTTCACCTGAATGAACCGCCCCTGCCAACCTCGATCTCGGTCCTCGTCAATACTCGAAAAGGGAGCCTTGCTTGCTCGGCGGACGAGCTTGATCAGTCCCACTTGAAAGATTCAGGGACTGTACAAACAGAGTAGGTTGTCGAGGGTGAACCAAGGAGACTCGGTGTTGTTTACGAAGTGGGGCAAAATGTTCACAATCCTCCAGAATGATGGTTGGATTTGCCCAAGACACACCTCGTATCTCTTGCAAAAAGCAAGAACTATGGGATCCACAGTGGCGAGCGTGAAGGGGTAAGTGTAAACACTCAAATACCTGTTCACGTGAGTAGTTATATCGTCATTGGTCCGGGGGACTACCACCTCCTTACCCTCCCACTTACAGTCTACTCGGACTACGGGTAGGGTTTCTTCAGTGACAGAGCATATGTATCTCGATGCTCTCTCACCTCGGTCTTGTTGGCTAGAGGCCTTCTCGGCCTTGAAGTCATCCCCGATTTAGCAGCCCCCGGGTATAAAGCTTTTCATGGGGGGATCTGGGGCCGCCTCGGAAGCATCCACCTCGGCATCTGCGGCCATGTGGGAAGATGAAGGGGCAGCCTACTGAGGAACTAAGTTGGAAATTTTAGCCATTGAGAACTGGGAAAATATGAAGATTTGGAGGGAAATATGAAGATTCTGGGAAAAGTATGAAGGTCTGAAGAAAAGAGTGAATGTTTGAAGGTGGGATGAAGATACGAAGATCTGGGTTAGAAATCTAAGAACAAATATGAATATTTGGTGATCAAAGATGAAGATATGAAGATTTAAAAAAGTAGAAAGCCGCTAGAAAATTCGAAGGTAAAAGTTAGGATCGGAAAGTGAAAGAAGTACAAAAGGTTGAAGCTTTTATAGGGCAAAATGCAACCCATACGCGATGTTTCACATTCGAAGACAACCAGCCGATGGCTGACACGCGTCGGAAGTCAGAACGACGCGATTGATAGGATGTTTCGGTTTATCCTTCGACTCGGTCATAACGAACGAAGGAAGGAACTGGGGTTCATCTATCGTTTTCCATCGTTTCGACAAACCTACTATCTGGGAAACAAGGGGACTATCTGTATACTAGTAAAATTAGGGTTAACGCACACTCCAATTTCCAAGTGGATCAAACGAAGTAAGAATATGAATATACGAAATCGAAATCGAAGCTGAGAACTCTTTGTATCGAGGCCCAGACGGAGTGTTCTCCATCGGACCTGATAAACTGATGCACCCCGGACTTGGGACGAGTTTTGAGACTTTGGGAAGTGCAATGAACGGTTGTAGACAATAGATAGAGGGACGTGATATCCGAAACCAACTGATATCATGACGCGGATCTCGCTTGATGGCGGTTATGGCTCAGTAATTAACGAAAGAGGGAGATCTTTACCCTTTTTGACTTGTATTAGGGGTGAAACATTCCTACTATATAAAGGGGAAGTGTTTCTTTGATAACACACATTGTAACACGCAAACCAAGGTAACACAAATTCATTTTTCTGCTTTCTAGCTGAAAAGTTCTTATTTTATTCTTCACGTGTATACGGTCGAAATCGGAGAGCTTGATTTCGAAGACTTAATCATACCCCGAGCTCAAGTTTGGAAAACTCGAAGTGAGAATCAGGTGTGGGATGTGCGCACCTCTGGAAGCAAATCGAGGGCCTGGTACGGCCTACCTCGAGACAGTGCAATTTTGATGACACTCAAGAAAGAGCGGGAATTTCTCAAAGATACGTAGGTCGGGGCGTAGATTGTGGGATAAGATTTGTACGAAATAGTACAAATCCGTACTAGGTTGTTATACAGATGTACCAATAGAATTCTTTGTCATAATTAGAAATGTACCATATTAGGATTTTTCCCTCCTATATAAAGGGAACCCCAATCATTTGTAAACATCATCTCATTCACTGCAATAGAATATTCTACTCAGCTTTTCTCTTTTACTGTGCTCCACAATTGTTCTTCAGCTTTATTGCTCTTACTTTATTGTTCCTACTTTATTGTTCTTAACTCACCTAATCTTTAACGCGATGCCGGGCGCGGTGGAAGAAAGGCAAAAACATAATACGTTAAAATGACCACGGTCGGACCGCGGTCGAGTGTGAAAGTGCCAAAAATTTCAGGGGCCAAAGTGTAAATCGCTGAAAACTTGACCTAACCCTATATAGACCCAAAAACTCGCCCAAAGAAAAGGTTAAGCTTGTTTTAGACTCAATTGGAGGTAAGAAAAAGTGTGATAAGATTAAGACACCATTAGAATTTTTCATTCTTCTTCCTTTTATCATTATTTTTGTGGATTATGAATTATCTTATGACTCTATCTTGTTTTATCATGAGTAGCTAAACATTTAGTCTAGGGGTTTGATGGAACCTATTGAAGGGTGATATTCTTGCTATGTTAATATAGATTTGCCAAAGTTTAATCTCTATTTGTTCCACTACGTTCTTGTTGTAGTTCATTGAAAGGATCCTCAATTAGCTGTGCCTATTTAGTATGTATTGCTCGGGAGAGAGTGCATATTTAGGTAGTTGTTGAACAACATCACTCCTGACGTATGTGAGGAATCAATAACCCAGGGTTTAAAGGTGGGATTAGGGATAACGAAATCTTGGGTGCGATCTAAGTGAGCTGTAATCAAAGCCAGCTAGCGTAACTCGGGAGAGTATGTCTAGTAAATTGTCGTAATTACTCGGGAGAGATCTACGGTAATCAGAGTGCTCATGATCGATAGAGAAGATTAGGCAAATTTATACAAAACATAGGAGGAAGGGATTCCAACAATAGGGAAAATCATAACCTTAGATCATTCTCATTATTGTTTACAACCCATTCTTAGTTAGCTCTTAGTTAATATAGTTTCATTGAGTAATAGTTAGTAGAAAAACAACCACTTATTATCTAGAATGTCTTGGGAAGTTGATTACGTAGAATTGAATGAGTCTGATAACGGTAATTGATAGGTTAATTCCCTGTGGGATTCGACTCTGGACTTAATATCCGAAATAAATTTGCAAGGACCGCTTTGTCCTTTTTATAAGGCATAGTTGGGCGTGATCAAATTTTGCCGTCGTTGCTGGGGGATTAACGGTGTTATCAATTACAGTTGAAAGAAGTGCAAAAATTCTTAGTGTAGTAAACTTTCTTCACTTTCAATCAAATACATTGAAATTTTAATGTTTGCAAATTTGGTTGTTACAGGTGCATGCCTAGAAACTCATCGATAACTGGTGAAGTGTTTGAAGCATTATCAGATCCCGAGAAAGTTTTCAAGGCGTTGAATCGGGCAAACCGGAAAAGCAAACAACAAACTCAACTGAATAACTTGAACCAGACATGGCAGATTTGGTGAACAACAGAAATAATGGGGATGATGTGGATGACCCAAATGAGCAGGTGGTGGAACCTCTTGTGCCAGAGGCTGATTTATATGATTGGGCACAACCCACAGCGGACAACTTTGCCACATCGATTGTAGTCCCGCAGATACATGCAGATTCATTCCAAATCACAAACAATATGTTGCATTTGTTGCAAAACAAGGGACTATTCTTAGGGTCATACATTGAAGATCCTCAACAACACTTGAAGAATTTTCTGTCAATCTGCCAAACACAAAGACAACACAACGTGACTCCGGAAGGAATATAACTGTTGTTGTTTTCATTCTCTGTGACAGGAGAAGCCCATGCTTGGCTAAATTCACTCCCCATAAATTCCATCACTACTTGGGAGGAGTTGGTCAAGCAATTTGTTAACAAATTTCATCCACCCAACAAGACTGCTCAACAAATTGATGAGATCTTGAGTTTAAGACAGAAACCAACATAAGCATTGCAAGAGTCGTGGAAAAGATTCAATGGGTTGTTGGTTGCATGTCCACACCATGGTATTCCTGAGCAGATGTTGGGGCTGAGGTTTTACAAGCTAATGTTGATGCTTCAGCTGATGGAGCATTCCTGAGTAAAACGTTCAGGGAGAGCAAAATCTTGCTCGACAAGATGGCCCAAAATTCAGGATGGACAACCAGAAACGCCCCCATCACTCCCGTGGTCCACTCAGTGGCATTAGATCCAACTAACTCTCTTGCTGAAAATATGGCCACATTAATGACACAGATGAGCATCCTCACCAAAAAAGGTTGTTCGGCTTGTTGAGGCATTGGCAGTTACCATCGGAACAGCTTCGTTTCCGTTGTCATTCGTCATTTCTGTAAAAGAATGACACAAACGTTAAAATCACGTAAATTTTAATCTCCAATAGAGTACAAAACCACAAAGATTTTACTCTCCAGAAACAGTTAATATAACACAAATACAGAAAAATATTAAATTCCTTAAGCTTGTTAGAAATCTGTATTTGTAAAACAGTTTTGGAGAAAATAAAATAACATAAATAAAAATGTAAACGTAATGAAAAACCAATTCGATCTCACTGAATTCACAGTGTTTCCTTAAGGAATTTAATCCCCTCCAAGTACCCAATGTTATGGATTATTTTCTCCCAGGATAGAACGAATTACACACTGGTGTAGTGGTACTTCAAACCCCAGTGTTTCAGCGAACTCAAAGTTCGGTAGCAAATCACACTTACTTGCTTTCTTTGAAGTTAAAAGTATGCAGAAAGAAGGTGGAGAACTCAGAAATTAGTATGTAAAATCTGAGGTGCAACTCTTCAGAATAGCTGTTTTTTGCAAATGAAATCTGAAGAGGTGCAACTCTCCATAATGGCTGTTTTTGCAAAAACGCCCATAAAGTAAATGCCATGACATAATTGGCTATTTACTCAATAATAAAGAGGGAAAATTGAAGGGTAGTTAATTTTCTGTTACAAAACAGAAAACTAAATTCTGGATAATAACTGAAATGGATTTAATATTAATATTTATTTTAATATTAATATTTTGTTATTAAAACAAATATTTAATAACATTTCTGTTAATATTTACTATTAACAAATAAATTT
>ML256203.1:12599-37735 GCA_005239495.1 Nicotiana undulata | reverse complement strand
CGACGACGGCGCGAAGCTTGCCTTCTTCTCAACTCTTTATTAGCTAGAAGAAGAGCAATTGCTTATATACCCATCAAAAACCTTTTCATCTTCATATGTGGGACAATTAAGGAAGGAACTCAAATATTTCATTTCCCCTCCATTTTCCATTCACCTCTCGATCGATCATTTGACCAGCCGAGGCCGAGCGAGCGACGACGACGGCGCGAAGCTTGCCTTCTTCTCAACTCTTTATTAGCTAGAAGAAGAGCAATTGCTTATATACCATCAAAAACCTTTTCTTCTTCCTACGTGGGACAATTAAGGAGGGAAATTCAAATATTACTCAAATATTTCATTTTCCCATCCATTTCCCATTCACCCTATTTTAAACATTAATAAATCATTAATACTTTAAAAAAAAACCAACAATTACAGGCAAATCGTAGTACATTTTTTAGAGTCTAGAACCAAAATGACGCAAAAAACTAGTATAACGCTAACGGAAATTAATTTGAGACGTAGGGTAAAGGCCCTGTAACTATTAATTAAGTTTATCATGTTTAGTTTTTTGGTGCTCATTTTTATTATAAAAATAATTTTATGCATCATTTTGATTCCGGACTCTTAAGTCTGAATAGGTAAAACAGTTTATATGTGACAATAAAGCGTACCAAAATAGTACTTAGTATTAGTAAAATGATTTTCATTAAAATAGACTTAAGGATTGACGGAGTAAAAGCAATTGATAAGTATTACTTGATAAGAAGTAATTTTAAGTGCAAAAGACTTTATAAAAAGCATTCACGAGTTTAAATAAAATTGTTGAAACTAATTATAAGTAGTAATGTGCTTGCAGCTTGATAAAAAAAGGATTTATAAATTTTAAAGATCTTTAATTGAAAAAGGACGAATTTGCAAAGTTAGAATAGAAAGGGAGTTGGAAGTTTTGTTGTTGAAAGAATATTAGCTGATTACATAAATACTAAAAATAAATACTAAAAAGCTTCATCAAACTATAAGAATTTATAAATAGAATAAGTTGTAGTAGAAGTTCGGGGTTTATCACAAAACTTTACACTTTGTAATCGGAAAATACGACCTGCATTGCTTCACATGGTACCTTACATAATCAAATATATTGATTGAACCACAAACACATTTCAATACAAAAAAGTTTTGAATGACTTCCTCACAAAAATCCGCTCCTTATTCCACACTAAATCAAGTTATAATCATTATTTTTGAAATTTCACACATACTTGATGTCAAACACAACATTGATCGCGATTACAAATATATAAAAAAAGAGAAAAATGCATAAAAGCAAAATAAAAAACATACCAGTTCGCTGGTTCAATGCAGAGAAGATGACAAATGAGAAGAGATTAAGTGCAACAAACTACACGCAGAGAATCGCTGGGCAGGAACAAAATTGAACAATGATTTGCATGCAAGGAACGATACAGATACCGAGGGAACGGAATTTGCCTCTGAAATTTTGGCTCTCAAATTTTGCCTCTGAACGAATAAAACAAGGGTTTGGGAATATAAGAATTGAAGAACGAGTAAAGCTGTCTTTTCAAAACAATTTTAATAAAGTATTGGCTATTTTTTCTCGGCATTAGAATTTGTGGATAAAAAATAAACATCACCTTATTTAGTGGCTACCACACGCCATTTTTACTATTTGATGGGTAAAGGGTAGGAGGTGACCATAAATAAATATTTGGCTATAAAATTAAAAGGTAATTATAAAATATAATTTTTTAAAATGATATTTATTTAAAATAAATAAGTTATCAACCTGTGCTACATCGGATAAAAATTCCTAAATAAAAACAATATTAGAAGTATGTCTGAATTTCATTTAAATGTATGGAGACATTTTCACTTTGTTTTTCCTAGACGGGAAGTCTTTTTGTTCGACAAGACGTCAACGGTTTTTATTTTGGCGGTTCAAAAAATTAAAAAATGCGATTATTTCGTTAATAAAGGTACAATTTCCGAAGTCAAATTTGAAACGCACATCCGTCTCTGAAGGTCAGATTCGTAATCAAACTCCCGAGAATGAGGGGCATTTGCGTCATAAAAGTTCATCTGACCATCAAACGATCATCAATCGAAGGCTTTACATAAATCTGAATCAGAAGAAGGAGCGAATCAAAAGGGAGAGGAAATGGCGAGAAGAACGGAAGAGGAGTACGATTACTTGTTTAAAATTGTATTAATCGGCGATTCAGGAGTTGGCAAATCCAACTTGCTTTCTCGATTCACCAGAAATGAGTTCCTTTTAGAGTCCAAATCCACTATCGGCGTTGAATTCGCCACTCGTACTCTCCAGGTCCAAATGAGTTCCTTTTTTTTTTCTTCCTTTGTTCACTGCCTTGATTGCTTGATTTAGAAAATGCATTTGTGTGTTTGCGTGTTAATTTGCATTAAGTGGCAAATTCGATGTATATTAAGTGTCAGAAGTATATGTAAAAGACACATGTTATGTGTTTGATGCAAATTAAAATTATTTTGCGTTTCCAAGTACTATGTGGTTAAGATCTAGAGATGTATAGTTTATTTTCTACGATAAATGGACTCCATATTAAAAATAAGTTACCAAAGAGTAAATGTGCTTGTTTATTGAGTTTAATGGGGAGTGCAAGTATTATTTATTGTGGTCGCGTGGATCTTATATTTTATTTTTTGTCATGTTAATGAATGACGCGTTAGGTTGCTTAGCATTAATTGCTTTGTTTCCAGAACTGACTTCCTTCCTTGCTTGGTGGCATGGAATTAGGGTATGGGGTGTGATATGAGACCAGGGTTAGATGACCTTCTTTCGGGATCTGTGAAACCCTTGTGCTGCTAGGTTTTTTATTTCTCTTTACTTATAAGAAAGGAAAGATACACTCTTGCCATTATTATTGGGGTTTAAGTTTTATTTATTGACAGAACCCAACCCTTAAGAGGCTAAGGTCCAAGGGGCTACCACAGGAAGTCAGCTTCACCTGTAACCTTAAGGAATACAGAAAGTTACCCGGAATTCCTAGCAAGGACTTTGCCTGCTATTCATTCCTAAATCCCTTTCACCCTTAACTAGCTAACTCGATGGGACGTCAACTGCGGGAATGCCAAATGCAAGACCTGGGCCTGGTTCATGCCATTATTATTGGGGTTTAAGTTTTATTTATTGACAGTATAAACATGTGTACTATTTATTAATTTTAGCTGTCCCTTTTAGAGTGAATGATATAATTTAAAACTTTTGCTGACCCCGTTGAGCATGCCACAGTTTCTAGCATGGTGCGATTTTCTTATGTGGCCCTTTGGGCTTTGTGTGGCTTTGGTTTGAAGTAAGTGCAATGAATGGGAAGATGAAGAGAACATCTTTCATGCTGAAGTGAAATGAATATCTTGTGTCTGTCCATTTTTATCAAAGTTGTGAATGGTTCCATTGTCTTGAAAATTCTCAATTCAGACATTCAACTGATTGAGATATGTTCGTCATCTTCATGCGGTCTTATCTTTGTGAACTGTATAAGAACTTGTTAGTAAAAAAGACATGAACTGTTACAAGAGGTAAAAGAGACAGAAAGCTTGATCTGGCCAGAAGTACTTGTAGTTGTCCTTCTCACTTAGCGAAACGAGTCTTATGACTCTTATCAAATTGTGTGCTTGTTCTAAAGGATGGACAACCTCAATTTCGCCCTCCTCCCCACCAAGGCTAGCTACTCTCTGTTTAACAAAGATGAGCAAAATGGCTAAGTGTTGAAATTGTCTTAAAAACATATCATGATCTGATTGAGTTTCTACTGTAATGGAAGCTCCTATTCGTGACCATTTGATGTGGAAAGATAATGACAAACAGTGAAGGGGAAACAAGCCAGTATGGTTAAAGAAAATGTTGTTGCAGGATCACTTGCTTGATTTTGATGCCAGCTATGTATTACAAGTTTCAAACGGTGGGAAACCTAAAGTTATTATGCCACAAGGCTTCTTATACTGGTAAAAAGAAGTTTTGGGGTTCTTATTTCAAGAACAAAAAACTTTTAACCTCTTTATCAAACAACTACCTTCTACTATTTGCATGTCATCTTTTAATCCTGCCTTTTTCTAGTATGTGCTCAACTTCCATTACTTGTTAGTCATTTCTGTCCAGATTTATCTCTATTGAGGACTGTGGGAGGAGACTCGGAACACTTTTCGGTCGGGATGGGGTTGCACCAAGGATCTGCGCTTAGCCCGTTTTTATTTGCTTTGGCGATGGATGCACTGGCGTGTCATATGCAAGGGGAGGTGCTAAAGTGTATGTTATTCGTTGACGATATAGTACTGATTGATGAGATGTGAGACGGTGTAAACGAGAAGTTGGAGGTTTGGAAACAAACCTTAGAGTCTAAAGGTTTCAAGTTGAGAAGGACTAAAACGGAGTACTTAGAGTGCAAGTTCAGCGACATGACGAGGGGAGGCGAATATATTGAGACTAGATTCGCAAGTCATCCAAGAGAAGAAGTTTCAAGTATCTTGGGTCAGTTATCCAGGGGCGGGGAGATTGACGAGGATGTCACACACCGTATAGGGGCGGGGTGAATAAAATGGAGGTTAGCATCTGGCACCCTGTGTGATAAGAATGTGCCATCAAAACTTAAAGGTCAGTTCTACAAGGCGGTGGTTAGACCGACTATGTTGTATGTGGCAGACAGTGTTGTCAAAGGCGCGCTTAAGCCCTGAAGCGAGGCTCAAAACATGTTGAACGCTTCACCTTGCTTTGTGGGCGCTTTAGTGTCGCATCATGGCTCTAAGGCATACTTTTTCATGTTAATGAGTGTAATCCTGAAAATGCGACATTAAACATTTGATATTTCACTTTATCGTAATCTTCTTTTTTCAATTTCTTTGTCCATATATTTGTTATTCATGCTTATAATTATTAGTCTCGGACTACATATACATATTTTTACTTTTTCTCTAGTTGCGCCTTTTTTCATTAAAACCCACGCTTTATTTGCGTTTTGCGCTTAAAGCCCCTACGGACCTTAGAGCTTTTTGCGCTTTTCGCCTTTGATAACACTGGTGGCGGAATGCTGGCCAGTCAAGAACTCTCATATCCAGAAGATGAACGTAGCTGAAATGAGGATGTTGTGATGGATGTGCGGGCACACTAGGATGAATATGATTGGGAATGAAAATATTCGGAAGAAAGTGGGCGTGGTCCCCATGGAGGATAAGTTGTGAGAAACGATGCTTAGATGGTTCGGGCATGTGAGGCGGAGGAACATAGATTCCCCAGCAAGGAGGTGTGAACGGTTGGCTATAGCAGGTAGGAGAAGAGGCAAATGGTGGCATTAGAAGTATCGGGGAGAAGTGATCAGGCAGGCATGGCGCGACTGCAGCTTACCGAGGACATGACCCTCGATAGGAGGATATGGAGGCCGAAGATTAGGGTAGAAGGGTAATAGATCGTAGTGTGTTTTTCTGATCCGTTCCAGTTCTATTAGGCTAGCCTGCGAGTACCTTGTCATCGATTTTCAGAGTGCTAGTATTAGCGTTGTTTTTAGTACTATCTTCTGCTTCGGTTTTCTAGTACCTTGTCGTTGTTATTGCTTGTTGCTATTGCTACTGCTTTCTTCCATCTATTTCACTCATTGTTGGTATCATTTTCCCTGCCTTATTGTTGATATTTACTTGTTTCTATCCTTCCTCTCGAGCCGAGGGTCTTTGGGAAACATCCTCTCTACCTCCTCAAGGCAGGGGTGGGTAAGGTCTGCGTACACATTATCCTCCCCAGACCCCATTTGTAGAATTCCACTGGGTGGTTGTTGTTGTTGTATCATTATCTCTATTACCTGTTGAATGTTACTCATGAAACAAATAAAGACGGGCATTGTACTAACATTCAAAGTTTGGAAGGATCTAGCTGACTGCACAACTGGTGCAGTGGCACAGAAGCTACCTTTAATGGGGTTGCAAGGATATCCAAAATAAGGTGTAACAGGCAACTTGTAAGTTCAATGAGGTCACACATGATTCGGGAAAACCACTCTCTAAGTGCATTCTATCTTTAAGATAAGGAGTAAGAGGCAACTTGTAAGTTCAATGAGGTCACACATGATTCTGGGAAACCACTCTCTAAGTGCATTCTATCTGTAAGATTCGCCTTGCTGTCACTCCATTGAATAACACTTGTCTTCTTGTTGCTGTGCGTACTTCTACAATTTTTGGTAATTGCAAAATCTATATGTTATAAAAATCTTTGTTTGCTTAATTCTGATATGTGTCTAGGTTGAGGGAAGGACCGTCAAGGCTCAGATCTGGGACACAGCTGGACAGGAAAGATACAGAGCCATTACAAGTGCTTACTATAGAGGTGCTCTTGGGGCTCTTCTGGTATATGATGTGACAAAACCAACTACCTTCGAGAATGTTAGTCGGTGGTTGAAGGAACTGAGGGATCATGCGGATTCGAACATTGTGATTATGCTCATTGGAAACAAAACGGATCTGAAGCATCTTCGAGCTGTTGATACAGAGGATGCTCAAAGCTTTGCTGAAAAAGAAGGCCTTTCTTTCATTGAAACATCTGCATTGGAGGCAACAAATGTAGAGAAGGCTTTCCAGACGATTCTTTCAGAAATCTATCGGATAATAAGTAAGAAACCACTTTCTTCCGAGGAGCCAGCAACTGCTAACATCAAAGAAGGGAAAACTCTTCTTGTTGGGGCAGAGGAGCTTGCCCCCAAGAAGGCATGTTGCTCTTCATCTTGATGGTCATTAGATTTTTAAGCCCCTATATTGTTCCTTTTGTTAGTTTTAACTAGCAGTCATTTCTTCCATATTCTCGGTAAGATATTATACCCTTTTTCAACATTAGGAAGGAAATGTGCAATACATGTTAAAATCTTGTTATAGTATGGCTCTTTAAGAATTAAATCAATTATTTCAATGCTTCAGCGTTATTTCAAATGACAGCTATCATTTAAGGTGTACGGTGTGATATTATAACTAAAGATTATGATTTACTGTAGTATTTTGCACACAATAAGGATCTCTCTTATTCTTCTTCACGTAAGAACCGAAATCCTTACTCTCTGATCTCCCGCAAAGGTCCTCTCATATTTTTAAGTGTCGGTCCAACTATGTATTGTAATAATACTTACTTGTTTTCTCCCCGACATACGACTTTACTGTTATAACTAATCACCTGCAAGTAAACTTGGCGTACTAATGGCATTGACCCTAGAAATTATCAAGAGGAAAATAACACGACTTTTCTCTACTACTTACTGAAACAATGAATGATAAATTGCAAGTTCATCTTATAACCCGAGGCTGCATAGGGAACATGATATTGGCTTCGCCAAGATGATCATTCTTCACTTGGTTATCGCCAGATGGATCCATCTTACAAATAGTGTAAATCTTAGTCACTCTATTTTTAGTGTCAAACATCTACAATTGTCGGCGCACACTGAAGTTAAAATCATATCAGATTTGCCTCTCAGCGACTACTTATCATTCCAGGCAGGCAATGTTCACATAACACCATGAGCAAAGTTGGAAATACGTTTCAACTAACGGAAGATTCACAGGATATTCTAGTTCTAGTAAACATATGTTTAGTTACAAGCTGTTCGACATTTTGCTATTGAAACAGAGGGATACAGAAGCACAGCGTCAGCAGTTAGCCGCAGCAGTTAGCCGCAGCAGTTGCTCTTCTGCTCAATTGGTTGTCCTTTGATTTGAACAGTACTACCTGTCTTCTTTGCTCCAGCTGGTTGATTACCCATTCTGCAAAATAAAACATTTGGTTCAGTTCTTAAATGGAACCACGAAAAAACTAACTACAAATTGTACTAAGAGAAGTGGTTCAGGGTGGTAAAGAACTTTTACTTATTACCAACATTGTTCACATCATGTTGAATTCAGTAATATATAAACTAGTTCGTAGAAAAACTAGCAGCAGTAGCAGTCTGACTATGTACAATAGCTACGTTACGTATATTGACAATTTTATCCCCAGTAATGCAACCTATCTTTAGTAAGCTATAAATATGTTGAAATGTATCACTAATGTTGAAATGTATCGGAAATAGAATCAACAAATTATGGGGAGAAGAAAATGGTGGAACTAGACTTTTGCAGAAATAAAACCTGGAAGGAAATATTAGCCCACTTACTTTTTCTTGATCTCTCCCGCCATCGTTAAGAAAGCCTGCTCCACGTTAATGGAGTCTTTTGCACTTGTCTCAAGGAAAGGGATGCCTAGCTCATCTGCCAAAGCCTGAATAACTTTAAAGTGATGTTACAAATGCAAAATTGCTTGAACTGGGAATAAAAACATAACTGACAATTAAGCTGGCTTATATATCATATGTTCACACATCGATCAAGATGAGGTAGTTTCAATCTTTGATAGAATGATTTGGAAACTATTAGAATCACATATTCCGTTTATGTCACTATTTCCTAAACCAAGAAATACAGAATAATCAAAAGAAAGGCATTTCAAATAAATTGCATCATCAAATTCAATATACCAAAGCTATTTTAACATGTTTAAAAAGATCTAAAGTAGTTTAGATTTACTAGAGGGTTACTTTTACATATTAACAACAATTTTCATGTGCTATCTATCATCATGAGACTCAGAGGTATTCAATTGAGCTCAGAGCACACGGAAATGAAAAACTTCCAGAATATTATCTTTAACAGCAAAAAGCCAAACACTAATCAAACACCACCAATTATAATATAGTCACGTGTAGGGCAATTCTGAACCTTTTTGGTGTTCAATGGGTGACCAAGCACTGTAAAGGAAATGTTATATAGCTGGGCCGGTATCCATAGAAGAAGAAAGCAAAAGGCGTGGAAGTACGCCCCGTTAGCTCTCATGAGGATAGTTTGGGGGGAGAGAAATAGGAGAGCTTTTGAGGGTACTGAGTCTACTTTTTCACATCTTAAGAATAGTCTTTTATCTTTGATCGCTTTTTGGTGCACTCATGTAGCCCCCATTTGTATAGAAGATTGGGCGTCTTTTGTAGAGAATCATGTTCTGATGTAAATTCTCTACTTTTTGGTATACTTCTTGTATACGGGAGTTCTCACCCTTTTGATTAATACAATTTACCTTATCAAAAAAAAAAAAAATATAGTCACGTGTAACAACCTGATTATAGACCACACATCACCTCCAGAAAGCCTACGCTCTCAAGTTTCACAAAGAATAACTTATGACAACCTTCTAGGCTGTTTATTTGCACACGTGAACTAAGTTATAGTGCTCGCTCCCACCCTTCTGCTCAACCCCGAAAATAATAGCATAGAATTTACACCTAACTGGAGTCACTGCCCAAATACCTTGAGCAATCATGGACACCAGGAAAACCACAACTTTGTGCACCTAACCAGAGCTTCATATACTCAGGTACATTGAGGGGACACAGATCGAACAAAAGTGTGGCTAGAGTGACTGAATCAGGGAGTTCTGAGATGAAGAGCTAACTCCAGTGACACTTCGGTTTCATGAGGCAAACAAGTAAGACACAAGGACGGAGGATAGAATAACTGCTGGTGGATCACTGGTGTCACAAGTATAAAATGTTTCAGACTGACGATGGTGTCCGCAGGCAAGTCCAAACGATGGTTTGATGCAAAGTCACAACGAATGCTAATAATGAGCCAGCCAATTGTAGCATCAAAAGTATGTTCCTCTTCAATTTTCACCGAGGACACAGAAATTAAAGATAACGGTAAGAAAGTACTCCAAACGTAAGCCCACTATAATTAGTAGCAAAAGCAAATTTAAAAGTTTTTACTTTTTCAACTTGATCAATTTTTCTTGAAGATATGCCCAACATCTTCATTGAGAAGACAAATACCAAAACAGGAAGATACCATTTCCACTCCAAAAGACACTATGGTCTAAATTTATATCCTGAAAACAAAAATCCTACTCGAGTATAGTAAAGAATCAACACGATTGTGGCACATAGCTTGAGTTTGAGCGAGGAATCAAATGAAAAGAACATGAGAGCATTGTTAGAATAACTACAGCAAAATGAGATGATTTTCAGCATTTGTCAGCAAGCCAAGTTCAATGGGCTGATAGTATGACTAAACTAAGCCTGATCAATACAAATGCAAATGAAACAAAGGTTTTATCTGATAACGAGGCAACATAAAATACCTTTCCCGTCTGTGTGTCCACAACCTTGTTTTCTACCAAATCACATTTGTTTCCCACCAGAAGCTTGCAAACACTCTCATTTGCGTATCTGTCAATTTCATTCAGCCATTGCTTGACATTGTTGAAGCTCTCCATTTCAGTTACATCATAAACAATCTACCATAATACAACCACAATAAGAAGACCATTTTTCTTTATTCTTTAACCAGTATGTTCAAAAGACCATGACACTAAGCTAGAGGGTACAAGAAAAGAAAGCTAAGAAGCTTTACAGCTAGGGGTGCCTGAATCTCTAACATCCACCAACTGACAAGAAATCGATGGCGCGCTTATTTGAGGATGTCATGTATTACAGATTGGTATGCAAACTAGGAAAATATAACTATACTATAAAACCAGACCATCTCCTCCCCCAAACCCCTAACCCCAAAAAAGGAGAAAATATATGCAGTCAATATTAATATTTTTATACCTCATTTTTTACATTCTGTGCCTTTGATAAACAAAACGGGACGAAATAGAATCTATCACGCCTCCGTTTCATTTACATGACACTCTTTCTTTTTTGGCCCATCACGAGAAGTTTGAAATCTTTATTTTTGAGAAACTAGGCTTTACTTCTTATCCAATGTTTCCCTCTTCAAAAATTCCATCATCATATATTCAAAAGTGATTTAAGGACTTGTAAGTCTTATGACGCATGTCCATAACGAGAAGAGGTGAGAGAATGGACTATTAAAAAGTTGTCAGATAAAGGAGAACCAAAAAGCCAAAAATGGTATAGAAACGGTCCAGAGACAAAATGTTGCAAGCAATATTTGTTTTCTGATGTGCTAGTCTTCTCACAATTGGTCATGTCTGGGAAGGTCAAATTTTGTGACATCATATGGATGGAGGGAGTAATATCAAAGTCAATATTAACTAGGAAATAATAGTAAATGTCAATTAATTACACCTCGAAACCAACACTAGCCTACCAGTTACCGTCAGTAAAACTTGAAATTTAACCAGCTGTGGTTCAGTATTGACACAACAGAACCATAGAGATTGACAGTACGTCTAAAACTTATAAAGGTATAGTTAGAGAAAGATAAGCACATATTGTTGTATTTTCAAAAGATTCTACAACCTTAGGCATTAGGATGCAAGAAAAAGTATCATACGCAATACATGATTAGCAAAAGCTGCAGACAGAATGAGAGGCTAGGGAGGTGATAAAATTCAAATCTAAACTATTTTTTATAATTTTTTATGGCCACAGAAATTTCTAATCAACGTATATAATATCTCACAATAATCCCATGTGCTCCCCGATAGTAACTGCTTGTTATAGTGCGGAACCGTTCCTGGCCGGCAGTATCCCACTGCAAAAAATGGAAGCTGGTATTATACATGTAAATCAGGATTAGAGCAAGCATCAACGGAGTAGTTTATCAATCTAGTCATTATGCTTTTGAGGAAATGCCAGCTTCCCAACACTGATATCATTAATAAGAGGGTAATGTGGATATGCTCACTGTTAAAAGAAAATTTATTACTTGATAAAAACGGAGAGGTTAAAGTGGATATATTCAATGTTTTAGCACACAATACCAATTAATTAAACAACCGTAACTCCTGATTTTATTGCGCTGGTCTGAAACTTGCCAACATGCTAACTACCAAGAATTAAAAAACACTGCATCAAAGATGCATTTTGGTGGCTTAAAGCAATCAATGCTCACATTACGTTGTAAGCTTGCAAGGCTTGAAGCCCATCCAGCTTGCAAGGCTTGAAGCCCAGAAATGGATGATTTGAGATCTATGGAATTCAAACGATAAAGATAAAGTGCATAGTTCAAATGACTTGTAAAATGACCAAGGAGCTTCAACATAAGCTCAATACTATAACTTAGACTTGAAAGCATTCATGCGAACTAGCATGCAACACGCGGCTATACTTACAATTTGCAGCTTGATTGTCTTTCCATCCAGCTCCACCGTTCTAATTTTCTACAAAATAACAATCCAAAAATTCAAATTCAAAATGCTCCCAAACAACACGGAACATAAGCAATGAGAGAGATGGAGATTCTTACGAAATCAACACCGATGGTGCTAATGTAACTGTCCACATACGAATCATCCTAAAACATAATCAACCAAAACAGATATCATTTGTCTTTTCCTTTTATAAATGAAAAAAACAACATAATCTCCAGATAATCATATCCCTAAATTAAAAATCATTATCCTCAAAAATAAAAAACACATTTCATACCCTAACGAAGAAAATCAAACAATATCATACGCATTTTAAACAAAAGGACTATTCAACAGAGAAAATCAAAGTAAAAAAGGTGAACATACGGCGAATCTGAGAAGAAGACACGATTTGCCGACAGAAGAATCGCCGATTAATAACAGCTTGAACAAGTAATCGCTGCAACCAAAAAACAACGAAATTAGTATAAAAATTAAAAGAAATTGGAGAAGAATCAAATGAATGAATATAAGAAACAGTAGATTGCAGAATCTCGTACTATTCGTTGCTCATGTTTTGTTCTTCCTTTTTGGCTAATGGAGAAAAAAGGTTATGTTTAATTTGACGCTTGGGGTTTTGATTGTATAAAAGACCAACAAAGAAAATATGAAACAAAATGTTAAGGAATGAGAAAAATTCTTACCCACCTGTCAATTCATTCCCTTACGCCACTTTTCCATTCTTTATTAAAATTTAAACTAAACCTTTATCTTACTAATTCAATTAAGATAATCACAGAGTGGATAAGGTATTTGGAATCTTTTCGTCTTTAATTAGAACGTAAATATTCAACTATCAAACCAACATAATCATGAAATTTATTTGCACATAGAATTTTATCATTTAATTAATACATATTTTTACTTCATTATAATATTTAGCTATGATAAGTATAATTAGTTTGATATAAATACAGAATATGAATAAAATTAAAATCTACCTAGTTAAATTCCTCAAATCCCCAATATTTTAATTCTTTAGTGAGTCTGTTTGAATCCAATAGAAAAACTCAACATATATATAAAATAATAGGACTAGTAAATTTCTAATATTAAATTGTTAAAAAGTTAAGAATAAAAACTCTTGAGATCCTCCAATACCATTTCACCTTTTTATTTTTATCTAATAGAAATCATTAATTTTTTTAGCATTACGATTGATAATAATTCTTTCTCTTCCATTTTTTTGGTTAAAGGCAAATATTTAAGAAATTTTTACATTCTTATACCATATATGAAACCTTATCACCCTCCATGTTTAAGGTTTGATTTAATTATATTTAGTATACCAAATTACTAAATCTATACCATAATTAATTTAGGATTATAATTAATAGGCAGTTTTTTACTCCTTAATTAAAGGGGTATAATTAATGGGCAGATTTTTACTCCTTAATTAAAGGTGTCTATATATCCCACGTTTCTCTCTCCCCATCATTTGTAACCAGCCGTTTTTCCCTCCCCTTTCTTCCTCTTCTCCCTTCCTTCTTCTTCAAATTGTAGAATTCAGACCTTCGAGATTCAACAAGTCGAAATTGCTACATTCTGTTCTTCATCGTTTTCAGAAATTGGCGATCATATATATGTTCTTCATCTTTTCTTCTCTCAAATCCACCATTGACAACCATTAAAAAGCT
Source organism: Nicotiana undulata (assembly GCA_005239495.1). Lineage (NCBI taxonomy): Eukaryota > Viridiplantae > Streptophyta > Magnoliopsida > Solanales > Solanaceae > Nicotiana > Nicotiana undulata. The sequence continues at coordinate 23,917 of ML256203.1, read as the reverse complement.
TGAAAGCTTGAATTCAAATTTGGGTTTTCAAAAATCATTATTTGTTTGGATTGGGTGTTGTTGAAAATAATCGGGAATATGGTTTGGAGTTTATATCTCAATTTTGAGGGTTTTTGGTGAAGATGGGACTTGGTTTTGGCTGATTTTCAGATTGAATCTCAAAGAAGAAGAAGAAGAAGACATATTACAGAAATTGTAGATAAATTGTAGTTAAATTGTAGTTAAATTGTAGATTGTGTCCAGAATGTAGTTAATGTATAGTTTTTTTGTAGACAAATTGTATTCTAAACATCATAATAACTACATTTAATATAACTACAAAATTTTCTATTCATCTACAAAAATTCTACAAAAAAACTAAAAATAAACTACAAAGTCAAACAGATCTCAATATTGTATCACCCAATTCTCATTCGATTGTAGTTTAATTGGGATTTTCGACATAATTGCGTTTTTTGCAGAAGATTTGTAGAAGTTTTAGTCATTTTTAATTTGTGAAAACAAAAAACAAAGCATCTACAATCAAAATAAAAATAATCTACAATTTATCTACAAAATATCTACAAACTGGGTACATTGAATAGAAAGAGACGAAAATTAATACAGCGTGATTTGCGTTTGAAAATTTCTGAAAGAATCTTTAATTCCCCAATATTAGCGCACCTAAATAAGGAATTTTAATACTACAATGATTCCTTATTTAATGAAATATCTGAAAGAATATTTACTTCCTTAATTTTAGCGCCTAAATAGGAAAATTATATTTACTAAGATTCTGTATTTAATGCATTGTTTCTATTTTGTAAAAAAACTATTAACATAGCGGGTAATTTTCAAATCATGAACATATTTAGTAATATAGTTTCCTATATGGTATATGAACGAAAATGTGTCAATATTTAATTAACAACACTAGAGTGTTGCGGCATAACTATTAGCTACATAGTCACTATAATAAATAGCGAGTACACAACGAGTTTTAAGACTTGGTAACTTATCACACATAAACACTAAAACTATTCTATTAGAGGCTAAACCCTCTTTGTTTGCTTGAGTCGTTGATAACACGGACTCTGAGGAAATGTCATTAAAGACAGTGAGACAGATAATTACTTGTGACTTGCTTGGTTCCTTCCAACTTAGCCAGAACATGAGCTATTTTTTTCCCTGTAGAAAGCTATACTGGATCGCTGGACTCTCCAGCCTCCTCAGTCGGTACCTACAAGAGTCAATAACGCTTTGAAAAGTAAGGTGCTTTTGTTCCAAAAAATTTATAGCCTATCTATCCTCAAATTTAATTATTATTTTTAAGTTAGAAAATATAAGAAGTGTCCAGACATTATATGAAAGTCATAGTTTGGGAGGAAAAAGGAAAAATATTGTTTCGAGAATTGGGAAAGTAGTCCCAATAACAGCCTAAAAATTAGTCGCACTATCAAACAAATAATACAAGACATGTGTATTTCATATATAGATTTATTACTATTTTAAATTTTAACGGGTAAAACTAAGTTATTTGATATAAATACTGGGTACGCGTGGGTATTTATCATATATGCAAGTAAATGTAGAAGTTACTTTAGGTTAATACAATATGAAAATAAGTGTAAATATTCAACTTAGATAAAATAAGGTATTGCTTAGTTCCTACTTCCTATTACTAATCATAACTTGTACAAAATTTAAAGTTTGAGCTATTTATGTTACGTTACTTTTTACGGAGGCGACTCAGAGCATTTTCCGATTGTTATAGGATTACACCAAGGATCCACACTCAGCCCGTTTTTATTTGCATCGGTTATGGACGCATTGACACGCCACATTCAAGGGAAGGTGCCATGGTGTATGTTATTCGTTGATGACATAGTTATGATCGATGAGACGCGAGGCAGCGTAACGAGAAGTTGGAGGTTTGGAGACAAAACCCTCGAGTCTAAGGGTTTTAAGTTGAGCAGGACTATGACGGAATACCTAGAGTGCAAGTTCAGCGCGGAGCCGAGGGAAGCGGGCACGGAAGTGAGGCTTGAATTACAGGTCATCCCCTTCAAGTACCTGGGTCGGTTATCAAGGGGATGGGGAGATAGACAAGGATGTTACACATCATACAGGGTGGGGTGGTTGAAATAGAGACTAGCTTCTTGAGTACTGTGTGACAAGAAAGAGCATCTGTCACTCAAAGGTAAGTTTTATAAAGCGGTAGTTAGATCGGCCATGTTGTATGGGTCTGAGTATTGGCTAGTTAAGCACTCACACACCTAGAAGATGAAAGTAGCAGGAATGAGGATGTTGAGGTGGATGTGCGGGCATACTAGGATGGATAAGATTAGGAACAAAGATATTCGGGGTGAATAGCACCTATGGACGACAAAATGCGGGAAGCGAGACTCAGATGGTTCGGGCACGTACAAAGGAGAAGCTAGATGCCCCCGTAAGGAGATGCGAGCGGTTGGTTTTGGCGAATACGAAGAAAGGTAGAGGGTGGCTTAAGAAGTATTGGGGAGAGATGATTAGACATGACATGTCATGACTTCAGATTTCCGAGGACATGACCCTTGATAGGAAGGTGTGGAGGTCGAGAATTAGGGTTGTAGGTAAGGAGGTAGTTGAGCAATATTCTTCTTTGTACAGGTATGAGGCTAGTCTGATAGGATTTTGTCTTAGACTGCTAGGGGTTCATGTTGTGTTCACACTATTCTATTATTTTTCTTTGTGCCGGACCTTATCTACCGATTATTGTTCGTGTTTTGCATCTATTCTCGATAGTACTGATATATTGTCTCTTTTTCGTCTTTTTGAGCCAAGGGTCTTGCACAAACAACTTCTCTACTCCCTCAGGGGAGGTGTAAGGTATGCGTACACTATCTCCTCCCCGTATCCCACTTATGAATTTTTACTGAATTGTTGTTGTTGTTGTTGTACTTTTCATAAGGAATGATCGACTATTGGATTGAAAGTTTTTCGAAAATTTTGACAACAATGTGTGTTTTTTTATTTTATTTTATTATTATTATATAACGTACTATTTCTCGAATTTTAAATCTAAATACTTGTTGAAAAAAGTAATATTATTTCACAAGAAATAGCACAAATATTATCAAAAAAATTATTCAAAAGGTAATTCAAACAACAATTTTGCCAAACGTTCTTCCAAACTTAACCAAAAACCAAATCCGAACACCATATCTTTGTTCGGTCTTCCATGTGATAAGAAAATGATTTTTCTACTCAACTGGCAGTGGACAGGGTGGCCATGATTACGGCACGTCCAATTTTTTGCTACAAATAAAACTATATTTTTCACGAAATGATTTGATAGTTTTTTAACTATATATTATTTTTAAATTTTGGTGCCTTGTCAATATTAAAGCAGTGACTTAAAAGAGGAAAATTGTCTTGTACTCTTAAGGCTAAGCTACTCAGTTGCGACAATCATTCATCGCACCAACTCTATCCAACAATCAATATTCATCCTCCAAATATTAATTGAAATGACCAAATTCAATCTCTTTCCTAATTCGCAACGACTACTTGATAAAATCTTATCAATGCATTAGCTGTGTTATGTGTGTTTGAAGAAAGAGATCAGGATTAAGAGTCTCTTTGGATTAGCTGATTTAAAATAGGTGATAAGCATTAGGGGCCTGAAAAATATTTTTTAGTGCTGAAATTGATTTAATAAATAAATAATTACGTATTTGGATATAAGTATTGAAATTGATAATAAATTGTTGCGGTATTTGATAAAAAAATATTGATAAACCCTAAACAACCTTAGAACTGTTTACACTTATTTCTTCAAAACCTTAGATTCCAAATACAAAATATTCTATTTGTCAGTTTATTTTAAATACAACTGTGCTTATGATAAATATAATTTATTTTATGATAAACATATAATCATAAGCAATAATAATTAATAAATTGATAAAAGTTTTTCAGTAAAAAATAAACTTAAATAGGACAAAATATTTGAAGAGAAACAAACATTGATACACCCAAAATTTGATATGTCCCAATTTATTACATACAATTGAGAGATTAATACACAATCACATAGATATAAATATATAAAGGAATAGAGATTTTGTTTATCTTAAATAGTCAATGAGAATTGCAGACTTGAAGAGGGGGGAGAGGGGGGAGGGTTAGATTGAAATAGTATTTGAGACGATGAGTATGGATGTATGAGTTTTGTTCTAAAAAAGAATATTTTAAGGATAAAATAATAAAAAATTTGGTCAAACGTAAAGTGCTTATAAGCTAAAAATTCATAAGCTAGGGGGTGACCAACTTATGGTTTTTGGCTTATTTTTTACTTATAAGTACTTTTAACTATACCAAACATATAGATAAACTGAAAAGTGCGTATAAGCTAGTTTGACCATCTTATAAGTTTAGCAAAAGAGTTTTTATTAGAAGCACTTATTTGTACTATATTTTTTCACAAACAATTTGCTTCATTTTTTTAATATATAATTTGAATGCACATAACTCTCTGTATTTTTTAAGCTGAGGCATGGCTCAAAGTGATGGATAATGAGTGTGCTCCTCTTGCTACACTCCTTAAATATGTACCAAAATTTGCTACTCAGTAATATGTGTCTAATTAATAGCTTGTTTGGCCAAGTGTTTTTTTGGGTCAAAAGTGTTTTTTTTTTATTTTACCAAAAGCATTTTTGGCCAAAAATTAAGGTGTTTGACCAAGTTTTTGAAAGAAAAAAAGTGTTTTTGGGGAGAAGCAGAAGCAGTTTTGGAGAAGCAGAAAAAAATAGTTTCTCTCCAAAAGCACTCTTTTGAGAAGCACTTTTGAGAAAAATACACTTAGAAGCAATTTTTAAAAGCTTGGCCAAACACTAATTACTGCTCAAAAGTACTTTTTAAATTAATTAGTCAAACACAAATTGCTTCTCACCAAAAGTACTTTTTTAAGAAGTACTTTTGAGAAAAAATACTTCTCAAAATAAGCTAATTTTAGAAGCTTGACCAAACGAAGTATAAGACATCAGGTACGATGCTTTTACCGCTGAATCAAAGCCTTATTAAGTAGTAATTCAAATACAGAGAGTTATGCACGTATATCCATGCGATTCAAATTAATTTGCATGGATGTTAATTATGGAAATGAATCTGTAATATTCCAACTGTATTGTGTATACGTTTGAGTCTTGGATTTCTCTTGCTGCTTCAAGTGGATTAATGTTCATATACCCGAGTTTTGCTGTATTAATTACCTCCTTTCCTTTTTCTTTTTAAAAAATCCTTCTTTTAATATTTAAGATAACTGACCTTTTTCTTGTTTTCGAGTTATGACAAAAAGTAGGATATTAAGAGAAGGAAAGTGTAAGAATGGGAAACGATTGAGAGCCAAAAAGGAAGTCTAGTTATTCCCTTGATGCTATGAATGATGCTAACGTGTATTATTAGTAATGTAGCATGTGTTAGTTATACCGAGATTATTTTTTATGCATTATTTGGTGTGGTGTATTAAAAATTAAAATGTATTGTATAATTTTTAAGAAAATTAGTTGTTTACAAAAATGTCATCCATGTTCTTTAGTTTTAAGAGACTTTAAGGATAATTATGTCTTTAACGATGCTAATGCATGCATTATAATAGCCTTTGTGTTGCTAATGCCATGATTTTCTCTGCATTAGCTATACATAGGATAATACCAAATAGGATTATACATACATTGAAAAATATAACAAACAAGGCATTACTAATACATAGAGTTAATGCATCATTATTTTCTCTAACAAACTCTACCAAACGACCTCAAACTGTATAGGCCCAAGAAATAACTTTTCCTCATTTCTTTTTCTTTACTTAAATTATTCTCGATTTCTCTCTTAAAACTATGGTTTTTATTTTCCTTTTTCTACCCAAGCAAAATGGGTTTCAATTCAATTATCAATTTTACTGGACTAGAAGCATTTACGCATAAAATAAATGCATTTATAAGCACGGTGAGTCCATCCCTCTCAGCACGTATAGCTGACATGAAACTTATAAGCTAAAAAAAAAAAAGTAATAGTAACCAATCGAAAATGACTTCTGTCGTACCAAAAATCAAAATATAACAGGTGAAAAAGTAGCCATAATCTCAAATACGTCTATTACACCTCGTCGCATACACCTCCTCACCCCTAGAGAAAAGAAAAAAAAAACATTTTCAAAAAAATCTAGGGGCAAAAGGGCATATCCAATTTGTTCTTATGACTAGGGACAGTGAAATGCCTTAACTTCCCAACTTGTTCCTTCATATATCCATCACATAAAAATTGTCTAGAAAATTTGTCCTCTATTTTCCTATGCACATCATGCACAAACACATGAGTTTCTCCATTCTCTTTATTCCTTGCCATCATTCCTGCTGTAAATATTGCAGTCATTCTCCCTGGTGCATTCTCATGAAAACCTGTTGGAGCATCAACCATTATTAAATCCCATTTTATATCATAAATTTCATTAGGCAACCCTTTTAAAGCAAGTTGACACTTAGAATATCTAGGATCAGCTATAGCTGTGCAGTCTGGTTTTTTTCCTGCTTCCATTAAAACATTTGCTTCTTTCACTTTACTATCATATGTAACATGATAAGACTCTAACATGGGAAATTTCTTCTTTATTTTTTCAATCCAAATCACATCTTCGTCGAGAAAGATTGTTCGCCCTCCAAAGTTGAGTGTGTGCCACATTAGACTGTCATGGCCAAGACCAAAGACAAGGAAATTGCAAGGAGATTTCTTGTCTAAAATGTTGGATGTTATTGATATCTCGTCGAGTTTTTGTTGAGGGGTGGTTTTTGAGGTTGCGTAGTGAATGAGGGATTTGGCTACTGAAGATGGGATTTTGATGTTACATTTTTGTGATGAGCAACTTCTTGTTACTTTGTCTCCAGAAGAAGCTGAGGATCTTGGTAAAAAAGCATTTGAAATTGAAGAAGCAGATAATAAAAATGATGTATTTTCACCTAAAGATATTAATCTTGATCTCAACACAAATAAAAGTAAGAAAGCGATAAAAACGCTTATGACAAGAAGCTTTAGGCTAAGTGAACTCTGTGTTTTAGTTTTCATGCTTGACGTGGGAGGTATACAAATTTTGGTTAAAGATCAGATGTAAAGAGATATATGTTGAAGATTTTGATAAAGACGAGAACTTATAAGAAAATTTTGGATGAAGTTGCTGGTATATCTGAAGAGGTTAATGATGGCAATTTGTTAAGCCTCAGATACATGTTCTCAACAATTAATTGAACATGGACAGAACTTAAAAGGAAGGAAACTATATGTATTTATTTCCCATTCATTCAATGACTAAGCTAATGTTTGTTATTTCTTGTTAAACGTGCTCTTTGCTGTTTATATCCTATTTATGCAGTATATTTTTTTCCCTTTTTTCCCTTTCTTCCTTTAACTCATACAGTGGATTTACAACATATGGTAGATTCTTTCAGGTGTGCAAGCCGAAGTCTAGAAGAAAATAGATGAACGTTGGCAATTTTGGAGTCGGAAATTTCTGACATATAAATGAACGTTGGCAAATAAATAAAGACATTTATCAATCACTTTTATCAAAATGTATCTATTTGATTATAAGCTCAATAAACTTTCGACATATAAAGAAATGTCAACAAATATTATTCGTCATTTCTTCATACATAAAAATGTCGGTAAATTATCTTTGATCAGCAACTTTTTTTCTTTATATACATAGAGAAGATTAGCTTTTCATACATTTCATAATCATTCATATAATTTTGATACACAAAAGAAATTTGAATTAAAACAAAGGATAAATCTTACACCACCATTCGGAAATGGTTCTCATAGAATATAATTTTTTCTCCTTGTACATCTTCAGAACAAGTTGAAAGCTACCCATAAATAATGTCCAATGCCGGCAATAAGAACATTGATTCACAGCAGTTCACTCAGTGAGCCTCCGTAAAAGAGGCAACCGAATCTTTATGGCAACATCCTTTGCACAAGACTGTCCTCTTCTTGACTCTAATTTTTGCATATCAACCTAACATAAATCCAATAAAGGCATAAATTAGAAGTTAAAATAGATTAGGTAACAAAAATCAGTTAGCAGGCAACTTTTATAGAAATTATACGGCAAATGGTATCACATGAAATGTTAGAACTTGTGCAACTTAAGAACTTCCATCATACAAACAAAGAAGAACAATAAACTTACTTATCAAAAAGAAAAAATAATAAGAAACTTCAAGTCTTCTAGAAACACAGGCCACAAAGGTAAACAAGTGATCCAAAAAGTAAGAAAATGCAAAAGGTGCTTGAACACTCATACATCTGTTCAGTTAAAATAAATGCAAACACTTAAGGAAAAGTTCTCTTCGTTGTTTTCCTCTTCCTACTCCCTGTAACTATAAGCATGACATTTTAGTTGTAGTGTTTACAAGATGTTCTGTTAAAATTATTTGCGTAGATTGATATCTTTCACAAGCGAACCACAAGAATTTTCTTGATCTCATTGATATTGTGAAGAGATAAACTTTGACAAGGATGACGACACTTGAGTATGCTCCTAGTACATGTCATTTTGAGCACCTGCACGGTAATCTTATTAGTAGTGTATTTCAGTGCTAATAGTCATGCTAGTGTGTTAATTTAGTGATAAGTAATACAAACTACATATTTAATTATCCCAATTAAAGGAGATCATCCTGTTGACAGGCCTTCAAGGTTTAGAACCACAATCAACTCGAATTCACTGGCCATATTTGGCTAATGATATGCTACAAAAGTCATATTTCTCATGGAGTTATAAATAGTACTAATATCCATATTCTTACTGGATGGCAGAATGCCATCTCCTTGAGGCTTCCAACATAAGGCTGTAATCCGGACCGGGCCCGGGCTTAAATGGGCCATGTGGTCCAGGGAAAACGGTCCCGGGCTCAAGCGAGCCGGTCCCAACCGGTCCCGGGCCACACGGTCCTGGGCTAAGCGGGCCTAATGGGTGTAATCGTCCCATATGGGCTCGGGATAAGTGGGCCGGGCTATTTTTTCTTAATTTTTTTTTATCTAAGGCAATTTCTTGTAAATTATATTATATAGTTGTGACTTAAATCTTGTAATTCAAATTTAAACACAAAAAAAAATTGAAAGAGATATTCAACAGAATGAGTTATAATTTTTATTATTATGACATTAACAAAAAATGACAATATCTTTCTTAGTCTTCCTCCACCCAATGGAATGAGCACAACAAGGTGCTAATACCATCATTAAAAGGGGAAAAAAACTAGTGAAGATGTGCCAAAATACAAGTTACATATTAGTCTACATTGTATCTCTTACAAATTTCATAAATCCTTCAAGGTTCGGAGGAATTTCCGTTGGTGGTGGCGGAAAAGAAGTTTGTTCATCACCGCTTCCGGGCGAAGCATCATCCTCCGCAAGTTCAGCTAGCATTTCTTCGTAAGCTTCGTCTATCTCTAGTTGTGATTCAGCAAGTCCAAAGTTTCTTCGTTCCGAATGGATCCAATCTCTCTGAAGAGTACTAATTTTTCTAAGATTTCCCTCATAGACGCTCTATGATCACCGATTTGAAGTCTCGCTTGACTGAAATCGCTCTCCGATGCCACTATTGAAGCTTGAATAGTTAAAATGTCTCGAGTCATCCTTGAAAGAACCGGAAAAGTGTTTCTCTTTGTCCTTCCACCATTCCAAAATATTAAAGGAGCCGTCGGGATTCACTTCTTCAAGTCTCTGCGACAAATAAACTTCAAGCTCATTTAGTTGTGAATTATCACTAGTCATGGAACCTTGAGAACCCCTAAGCCTCGTCCAAGCACTAAGTGTTTTTAACCCCGCAGTTCTTTTAGATGATTGCGAACTAGAAGAAGTAGGAGTTGGAACATTTGGTCTAGCATGATCTAAGGCAAGTTGATAAGCATTATAAATAGTTTGAGCATTTATTTTAATTGAGGCTTTTGCTTCCCGAAGTGTTGACAATTCCTCATCTTCAAGTGTTAAAGCATTATAAATATTTGTATACCAAAAGTGAGGACCTCCTAATTTCATAGTAGGATTTAACAAGGCAGCAACACCATAAATAGGGGGGTAGGGAAAAAAAATTAAACTTTGTTCTCATAGAATCAATAGCAAGTTCATAAATTATCCCACCCTCTAAAAATTGAATAAACAACCAGCAAGTTCTGCAAGAAAAACTAAACAGTTAGAAATAGCAGGATAATATTGCCCATATAATTCATTTGTAGCAACATGAATTTTTTCTAAAAATTTTACAAGCATTTTAACAATAGCCCGATCCTGATTTGTAAGGTGCTCATCATCATCATCAGCAACACGGGCATTAAACATTGCGTTTATTGGGTTTCTGTATTTATATGCAATAACTAAACTTTCATACATGTAATTCCATCTAGTTGGACAAGGTTTAGGAACCTTTCTTTCTCTAAGGCCAAATTCATCGCATTTTTTAAAATATTCTCTAAGTCTACTTCTACGGTTTGAATAAAAAAGTCAGTTAAGAGCCATTTTAACCTTTACAATTTCAACATTTAAAATTTTCATACCATCACCGACGATTAAATGGTAAATATGACAAATACATCTAACATGGAAAATATTACTAAATGCAAGATTTAGTGTAGTTGTAAGCAAGGCTATAGCATTAGTGTTACTAGAAGCATTATCCATTGAAACTGACATTATTTTATCTCTAATGCAAAAATATCTACAAATATCTGCAATCGTGTTAGCAATAAACTTCCATGTGTGACGTGAATTAATTATTCTATAAGCAATAATGCGCTTTTGCATTATCCATTCCTCATCAATCCAATGACTAGTAACAGTAAGATAATCACAGTCATTACCACTTCTACCAATATCAGTAGTAATAGCAACGCGACAATTTATATGAGTAAATAAATAGCGCAAATATTGTTTATATTTATAAATATCGCTTTTTACGGTTGTGCGAGGCCATCCTTTATAAGTAGGATTAAAAACTCTTCTAATATAATGCACAAAGTGAGGGTTAGAAGGAAAACTATAGGGTAAGCACATAACAATAATCATTTTTGCCAATTCTTCACGATATTTTCTTGGATCGTAATATAAAATGCCGCCGGTAACAGTGTTAATTCCCGGTTGGACTAGATTTGACCCGGTACTGGGGTTAACCTAACTAGGTACACTTCTCCCCTCGGCCGCAGCTTTCATTTGGAGAAATCTAGCTTTATCTTTAGGGTGTTTCTTTATGTGTCTAGTCAAACTTTCCGTACTCCCCCCCCCCCCCCCCCCCCCCCCCCCCC
>ML256203.1:0-12494 GCA_005239495.1 Nicotiana undulata | reverse complement strand
TTTTTATGTTGGAATGAAAATTTCCCGCCCCCCCCCCCCCCCCCCCCTCCCCCCGGGTCTCCAGTAAATTTATGAGCCAACTCTATTCCACAAGTTTTACACTTAGCCTTATTGCTTTCTCTTAGTTGAATAATAAAATGGCCAAACAAGAGATGTTTCGCACTGTTTAGAAGGTTGTCTAGAAAAAGTAGGGGTAGTAACAGGAGGGTCAGGAGGGGCATCATTTGGATTATTATCAGTTGGGTTACAGGACTAGTAGGTGTATCATCATCCGGTTGCGTTTTATCAAAATCTATATTTTCACCATCATTTTCCTCATCATTTTCACCAATAGTTGGATTACCATAAAGAGCATTCATATATTCATGGTTTAATTATTCACCTGGTGCAATATCATCGGTAAATCTAAATAATGTGTTATAGGTATCAAGAATAGCAGGTGTAGGACGGGTAACAGGTTTGGGTCGGAGAGCCGGGGGAGGAGTAATAGCTTGGCCACTAGATTCACCAATTTTTATTTTTTCCCTTACTTTTACCAAATATTTTTTTCAAAGAAAAGTCCATATTAATTATAATTATACAAACTAAAACAAACAAAACTATAATAATAAAACTTAAGAGTTGGAATGAGTTTACCGAATTGACGAACAATTTCTTGAAAATTATATATCGTTGAAGACTTGAAGACTCCAATACTTCAATTCACCAACTTGACAATTTTTCACAAATTGCAACAATAAAGTAAGCAATTATAGAAGAAAATTAGAGAAAGATTGATGATTTTGTGAGAAATTGAAAGAATGAGGGGGTATTTATAGTTGAGAATAGGAAAAAAATGTAATTATAAAAAGTTTGAGGTTAAAAAAAGTTTGGGAGGCAAAATGGCTATTTTTCAAAGTGCCAAACGACTAATTTGGCAGGCCAACGGCTATTTTTAAAATATCCATTATCCAACCGTTGGCCATTTTGCAATTTCTTTTTAAAAAAAATAGTTGTTGGGCCCGGTTGGCCCGGTTGAACCGGCCCACTTAGGAAGCCGGTCCTGGGCCAAACGGTCTCGGACTCGCGGGATCAAATAGAGGAACCAGCCTACATGGGCTTAATGAATCGCTTGGGCCCGGACCCAAACAGGTCGACCCGTTTAGCCCACTACCCCATTTGGGCCTGCATGTCTGGGCCGGGCCCGGGCTTGAACCGACCCGCAATACACCCTTATTCCAACACTGCAAGTCCTTCATATATAATGAGTTTATGGTTATCTACTGCTACAGTTCCAAGGCTTTGTCCTCTCTGGTGGACAGAACAGAATAGTAAAAGAATCATATTAGAAATAAGTAAAAGACAAAGTTCACTAGGAGAATAACCAACCACTGAAATGCAATAGAAACTGCGAAAACAAAGTGACATAAAAATAAAAAATAAAGCAGAAACTAATATTTTATCCCCAAATTGATCAATTTCAACACTCCACTACCAATAACATAAGCAGAGAACTGTTAAATTCATAAATAGATCCTACCTACCACTTCACAAACCAATCATCAACAACCACAACAAACTTCAATACATAATAATAAAAGAAAAGGTTACAACCATTATAAAGGCAGGAAATTTAATCTAGTTAACATAATAGAACGAAAATCACAGGAGAAAAAAAATACTTACTCGCACCTTAAATACCTCGATCAGAAGTTTGAGAATTATAGTAGTATCTGTCTTGTTTAGAGTTCTAAATCACTCTAAGAATAATCTTGGAACAATCAGTAGTATCTGTTAATTAAGCCCGACTCTGAATTTCGAGAAATTGATCTTAATGCTAGAAAGGTATATGAAGCAAGTCCAAAAGAAGATGGCAAAAATTCCTAGAAGATTGCTGCGATTTCATGAGAATCTTATCAATTTTATGAATGCGAGACGACGACATCAGTTATTTGGGTTTGAGAAAAAGGGAATTTTGTAAGGTTTTTGAGATAAAATAGTAGATGCCCATATACTTAATATATGTTAAGTTTAATAATTATAAATGTAAGCAAACTTTCTTCATTAGTTATAAATGTCAGTAAATACCGACTAATATAGCTACATTCCAATTAAAATTCGCAATAATTGTGCCATTTCTTACCAAATGTCATTGATTTTACGACATTTGTAAATAAATGTCATAAAATTAGTCTTTTTTGACATTTATTTTACATGTCGTTGATTAAATGTTGTCGTAGCCCTCTTTTCCCGTGGGGGGAGAAAGTTTTTGTCTCTCCTACTTCTGGTTTAGCAAACTATTCGGATGCTATGTTGTTTGGCTGTTCCAGTAGCCAGCCAAGAGAAGAGAAAGAACTCACCAGAGCTACTAGGATCACGCGTTCGAATCACACCCTTCTTTTTCTCAAAAACTAAGGGGGACTAGAACTCGTAAGACACCATAATCGAATTGTGATAGTTTTACCACTAAATTGTCTTCTTTGGTACTCTTGAACACCATCGGTACCTGGCCAATGTAACTGCTGAATTGAGTTAAGAGCCACATAGTTACCTCATTATCCATTATAATTGAATCTTCAACAACTCAAGTTAATTTTGTTAAGTATAAGTTTACACCTAGATGACAAATATATGACTTAGTATTGGAGTAAAGAAATAATATCCTCATCAGATCCATCAGGAGTATCAGCTCAATCACCCAAAAGAAAAGAATAAAGAAAGAAAATGAAAGAATAAAGAAGATATTTTCAAGAAAACCTAAGGGCAGAAGGGCATATCTAAGTTGCTCTTATGACTAGGGATAGTAAAATGCCTTAATCTCCCAACTTGTTTCTTCATATATCCATCACACAAAAATTCTCTAGAAAACTTGTCCTCTATATTCCTATTGACATCATGCACAAACACATGAGTTTCTCCATTTTCTCTATTCCTTGCCATCATTCCTGCTGTATATATCGCAGTCATTCTCCCTGGTGCATCCTCATAATAGCCTGTTGGAGCATCCACCATTATTAAATCCCACTTCATATCATAAATTTCATTAGGCAGCCCTTTTAAGGCAAGTTGGCACATCGAATATCTAGGATCAGCTATAGTTGTACACTCTGGTCCTTTCCCTGCTTCTATTAAAACATTTGCTTCATTCACTTTACTATCATATGTAACATGATAAGACTCTAACATGGGAAATCTCTTCTTGATTTGCTCTATCCAAGTTTCATCTTCTTCGAGGAAGATGGTTCGCCCTCCAAAGTTGAGTGTGTGCCACATCAGGCTATCATGGCCAAGACCAAAGACGAGGAAATTGCAAGGAGATTTCTTGTCTAAAATCTTGGATGTTACTGATATCTCTTTGAGTGTTTGTTGAGGGGTGATGGTTGAGGTTGTGTAGTGAATGATGGATTTGGCTACTGAAGATGGGATTTTATTACATTGTGGTGATGAGCAAGTTTTTGTTTTCTTGTCTCCGGAAGAAGATGAGGATCTTGGTAAAAGAGCATGAGAAATTGAAGAAGCAGAAGATGAAGTTGTACTTTCGTTGGAAGATACTAATCTTGATCTCAACACAAATAGAAGTAAGAAAGCTACGAAAACACATATGAGAAGAAGCTTTAGGCTAAGTGAACTCTGTGTTTTAGGTCTCATGCTTGACTTGGGAGTTGTACTAGTTTTGTTTGAAGCTAGGACGTAAAGAAGAGATATATATACTGAAGATTTTGATGAAGACAAGAGAACTACTAAGAAATTTTTTGGATGAAGCAATGTTGTTTGTGCTGGTAGATCTAAAGAGGTTTGGTGGAGAGTTTCTAAAAGTGAGGGTGGGGAGTAATGCTGTTATCTATACTTGATTGTGATGGAATTGTTGACATTAAGAGGATGCATGTCAATTTGAAGACAATAATGGTAGCATCATTTCACCAACTCATAATTACAATTTGCTATGTTTCATCAGTGGAGAGCGACTCTATGTCTGCAATGGAACTTTTGTAGTACAATGGTTACTCAGAGAGAAATATGCATTCTCTCTCGCTTGTTTGTTGGTTTACTTTCCTTTGGGAGGGGTGGGGCATTTCTATTAGAAAAGAAAGAAATCAAGAAAATTAGGATCACAAGTTCGAATCACATACTTCTTTTTGTGACATTCTGATTACTAAACTCTCTTCATGTCCTCTGATACTTGATGAATGCAACTGTTGAATTGAGGCAAGAGTCGCACTGTTACCCATTTAAATAATAATCAAATCTGGAACAAATGGAGTGGATTTTGTTGAGTGTAGGATTAGACTTAAACGACAAATGCATGATTAGAATTCAAATTGGAATGCATGTAGAAGATCCATACAGTCGATCTCAACTAGTTTGGAGCTGAAGCACATATGGTGGTGATGGCAATCAGCGTTTAAGAGAGAGAGAGAGAGAGAGTACAGTTAATGTCCGTGATGCAAGAAGAGAAGATGACCAAGTTCCGGATACATTCCAGACTAGCTGCGAAAACAGAAGTAACATGATTCAAGAAGAGAAGAATCTATAGAACAGATAATAGGATGACTTAATACTAAATGTTAGATCCTACCATAAAATTAATGTATCTTACAGGCTTGAGCATTTAATGTAGATCTGTATTCCAAGGCCAGATACTGGCTTGAGGCGTAAAGTTCCTACAAATTTGGGAAAAAAGGTTATCCTTTACATGAACTGACCAATGTATAACTGTACAAGAATCCTTCCCAAGACATACACCACCAAAAGAATTCCCCCCATAATACAACATAAAAAAAACTGCTCTCTTTTTTCGTTCTAAGGGCCGTTACAGGAGAAGGTTAGGATATGATTCAGGAACTGTATAATGTGCATTCGGCTATTACTTTTAGTATAGGCAAAAAAGACTTGGGAGTTCCATGTAAGTAAAGCGTTTGTTTCTCTTGCCTCTTGAGATTTTCTTAGTGAAGGATTGGTTTTTGCTTCCTTGATTCAATGAAACTCTAGCATTGGCTAGTGTTCTGAACTTCATCAAAAGGTTGTATCCGTTTTCCTCCTGTACAAATCACCGACCATTGCTTGTATAGTGTAAAAGCGATTCTGTTTGCCCGTTGCCATTGTGTTCCTTTTTAATCTTATTTTTGTCAAGACGAGCTTTCCGGACAGCTTGCTGTATCTGTTTCTCATGCTCTTTGAGCATTTCGTCAATGTTTCCACCGGGCGGCATCAATGGTCCAGAGTAGTGGATTCGATTCTTCTTGGGAATATAACCCTACGGCAAAAAAATAAAAACAATAAGGCATTCTATATGGATAGAAGTTTACAACCGCCCTTCCCCATTACGATATGCCTGTCTCTCTTCCTTTTTCTTCTTCAGCCAAGCGAGAATATGGAAGCTTCCTTTCTATGAGTATTTCTCCTTCATAGTATTTTTCTTCTCTTTTTTTTCTTGTTCATTTTCTTAAGTTTTTGGTGAGGTGCAGGATTTCGACCTTAATCTATTACGAGCCATGGCTCAAAATAACCAAGACGTAAAACAAATTTAAAGTTCCTTACCGCTGTAGACTCCTTTCCTGTTGAATGCTTGTCCTTCTTAGAGTCTTTCCCCAAAAGAGAGTAGGAAGAATCATTAAGCTGGTTATACTTTCCAGTCATGTGCTCTTCAGGCCACTGTGAATCCCTGCTCATATCAAATCTTGAACTACCATGAGCTGCAACTGAATTGGAGAACCTGGCCAATTGAGCTGCTGCACCGTGAGGTCTGAAGGACCCACGCGCACTTAATTCTCCAAATCTTGAAGAATCAAATCCTCGTTGAGAACTCATAAGAGGGCCAAGTCCATTAGTATTTGTGTTTATGGAATTTCCAGAATCACTGACTTGTGATAAATGGCCGTTATATAGAGATCCTCTGCTGGGATCAATAGGGAAACCAGAACCACCATCCTCTTCACGACTGTACTTCTCACTAATGCTTGTTGGATTTGACTGCTGTTTCCACTTCTACATGCCACAGAAATACAGGTTATATGCAAATCTTACACACAGCTTAAAGGTGAACGATACATGGTAAAATATGATATTGGTATTTAAGGGAAAAAACCTGTATAGATGCTGGTAACTCAGCATTAGCATCAGGCGCTGGTACTGCTTTTGACTGTTTTGCACCCTTTCTATTAGATTCAACACCAGATCCTTTAGTACCTCCACCTCTTTGCCTGAAAACAGAATATTAGTTAATTAGGAGAAATGTAGCAAATGGTCAGTCCAATGAGAACAAAAAATGCTCTACAGTTCAAGCAAGTGTATTGAATAAAACTATTCGACAAGCCAGAACACGATATTGGCTATCAGCAACAAGTGATAAAAGTCCTTTTGAGTCAACTGCAGCAATATAACTCTTTGATCTGGTTCTTTATCCATAAGAGAAAAAAAACAGCTCGATGATTTGGTAAATGATGGTTGAAAACCAGGCAGGAAACCCAAACGCCAGCAGAAAAGCAAAATGCAATCTGGACACCTTTGCTTGGGCAAAGAAAAAGTTACTAGACCTAGTTTTATAGTAAGAACTTAGAGATGTCAAATCGCCAATACACTGAGAAATGAAAATACAACAAGGCGTCCTACTTATTTTTTCTCAATGAAGAAATAAAAGTTTATTTCCCCGGACCCCGCGCATAGCGGGAGCTTATTGCACCGAGAAGAAATAAAAGTTTATTGGTTGAATTGGAAAAACTACCACATGCAAATTTATACAAAAAGTAGAGAATCATCATCCAAAATTGCAACAAAACATCCTTAAGGACAAGATCAGATTAAATAAAGTATATGCAGTTAAAAGAAATTGTATGTCAATCAATCTACTAGTTTTATTTTACGAAAAGGAAAAAATAGATAATGAGTACCTTCTTGCTTCCTCTTCTCTCATCTTAGCGTCAAACTCCTTGCTTGGAGGATACTTGGGTAAAGATGACGGATCACAAGGAAGAGGCTTCGTTGTGAAGAACTGGAACAGAGAACATAATTATATAAACAACGAAATAAAGAAGAGGCAAAAAGCAATAAGCAGAAAATCAAAAACAATTAGAGAACATTCTGACCATGCTTAGTAGTCAGATATCTGTATCTACATGATTCGTACCCAAAACTACAACATTTTACTGGCGATATGCATAAAACGATCCGACATAACAAAGACAAGACCATGAGTTCCCAGAAAGGGGAAAAGATTGCTAATATGGCAAGAAAAGTTTGAATGAATTGACTTCCTGATTTGACGGAGTAAAAAGTTTTCTGAACTGATAAAACAAGTTATTGACCGTCTAGAAACTAAGGCTTTACCTCACTTTGAAGTGCCAAAGTAGCAGAACCCCGATACTCAGGTTCAAAAGCCAGGAGAGAATCCAAAAGTGCTAAAGCTGATGCAGGGAAGTCCTTGAAAGTGTTGGCAAGGCAGCGCTTATATGGCTGTTGAGGTTTAAAGATCGTTGCATGTGGCAATTTTGATTTCTTCCAGTATTCTTCTGATGGTGAACCACAAAGTTTAAAGATCTTATGCAGCTGTTCCACCTGCATAACAGCTTATACAATGAGTCATTCATTTCCTGACCCGCAAGGGAGACCAGGTGACAATCACAAGCCCAACCACACCCCCTTTCCAAAACACATTTACAGATGCACATCGGATAGGCGCACAATGATACTAGATGCACCAAGAGAAATGATACGCTATAATACAGAGAAATGCACCTTTTGTGTGGTTAAATGTAGAATGGTGTACAATGCATTAGCAAAATGCAGAAGCGACTAATACATTTCCTTCTTTGGTAAAGTGTGACTAGTACATTTTGTATGAGTAACTTGCAAGCGTATTATACATCATATTGTTTTGATATAAGAGATTTTGATAGAAAAGGTGATAACTCTTTTTTCGGGAAGGCCTAGGAAGAGTATCCTTGGAGATCCATCAATATTACCATCCTAAGTTCCTAAGGTGCTTAAAGGCGAAAACTATGTTCGTCCAAAAGAAATTGTTGCTAGACTAACAAGTATATGGTGCACTCAAGTGGCTGGACCTAAAGAGTAAAAGTTAAGAAAATTCCTTATTGTTCATCAGCAGTACAAAAGCATGTGACGTTAGAAACTTGCCAATCAAAATCATACATGGAAACATATTCCTAATATGGGTAAAAAATACTAGGTTGATGTTCTTCAGAAGTATCACTTCAATCAAGAGATATGGTAGATGGAAGGTGCAGTATGAACTTCGCTCGCCCTAACATGTTCTTAGGTTCTTAGTTTTCTTTCTTTCTTTTTGATTGGTAGGTTCTTAGTCAGTTATTAACAAGAGAAGATATATCAGTCTATTCTTATTTATAACCAAATACACAAAACAAATCACAGTGACTTTAGCCATACCTCAGTTCTACCTGGCATAATAGGCTTCCCTGCAAACAATTCAGCAAGGATGCAACCAGAACTCCACAAATCTACAGCCACCCCATAATCTGTAGCACCAAGCAAAAGCTCGGGAGGTCGATACCACAAAGTAACTACACGACTTGTTAGAGGCTGCCTTTGATTGTTTTGGTAAAAAGTTGCCAGCCCAAAATCGCCAATCTTGAGGTTCCCATTATTATCAATCAGAAGATTTGAACCCTTAATATCTCGGTGCAGGACACCACGACTATGGCAGTGTTCAAGTCCACGAAGCAGCTGCCGCATGTAACATTTAATCTGCAAAATTACAGGAAGCCTTTTTTGAAACCAAAGAGGGCAGTAGATTTGCAACCACCATATGTAACCAGAAACATGTAGACACAAAATCAGACAAACTAAGACAATTTTGATGAGCAACATACATCTCCAAGATTTCTTCTCCCAAACCCTTTTACCATTTATTCCTCAAATGAAGAGAGAGGTAGGACCAAGGTCAATCCACTTCTCTCAGGACTTTCTGCATTTAGTCTCTAGGCTCAAAATTATAGCTATCTAACATGCCTTCCACTATTACTGAGAATCACCATTTTACACAAATTAAATAGCTTCTCGCCTATACTTAAGACAAAGAGACTTTACATAGAGAGTTCAAAATAAATAAAACATGTGAAAAATTAATTATACCACTGTCAGGCACATGCCAAATTACTCGAATCATGCATATTTCCAACTGTCCAAAAAATGATGTGTTTCCCTGTTTTCATCCCTTCATATATTTCATCTGAGAAATCTATAAAAATGAAAATGTGATAAGAAAGAAAGTGAAAACTTACATTATTCCATCAGGTCTAACCTTAGAACTTTATTACCATAATGAATGTCGTGCATAACTGATCCTTTAAGTTATTCACGGACAAGTGTCTAGCTGCCTCTCTCCAAATTTTAATTATCAATCATTACAACACATCGCCAGAAAATTGAACATGCTCTCCCTTGAACAAAAAGGGATGATAGGGGTTGGAAATATTTTTAACCAAGGTAGAACTCAAGCATAATAGAATATTTGGCTATTTGCACCAGCGAGATCAGGTCTAATGTCCTTAACTTCGCGCATCTCTATTTCGGTTCACGTTGAAATTTCAAGTAATTCTATTTAATTGCATGTGATGTTAATATATACATACACAAAGATATACATATATGTGTTTGTGCATGTGTGTGTATAACATCCAGCATTGCCTGCTGTTGGTAAGATATCTAAGTGACTCAAACTGCAAATGAAAGAACAAACCTGAGATTCAGTAAATTTGACAGCTGGTGATGCCGCAAGACCTGCAAGGTCATGTTCCATGTATTCAAAGACAAGATACAGATTGCCTGAGACGCGAGAGGTAACAAGACCTTCAAGCTTCATAACATTTGGATGATCTAGCCTGCGAAGTATTAAAATTTCCCTGGCCATAAAACGAACACTTTCTGGATCCATGTTGATAAATCGTACTTTCTTCAATGCAACAATCTTTCCAGTTTCCAGGTCTCGGGCTCGATATACACTGCTGTATGTACCTTGGCCAATCTGCATTGTCATTTTTTATAGATAATAATCAATTGGAATGGAAAGATAATTGCAGGAACAAAAGGCAGGTATATTAATGAGTACCGGTAATACTTATTTGGAAGTAAAATGAAACTGCTATTGCATGGTAACTGCTATCGCGTAAGAGAATTGCAAATTCATTAACTTTATACTAATTTCTAGCAACAAGTGCACATAGTAGCTTCAAATTCACCTTATCCAACTTCTCAAATGAATCTGCCTTCCGAGGAACCCAGCCTTTAATAGCTTCACCTGCCACGGTTGTCAACCATGATGGCCATCCAGCAACAACTTGTGCACCGTCAACTCCATTCCTAACACTGAATATTCTATTGATCTGAGGTTGTCCTCCAACCTCGGAGGCATCTGTTGCTGCCCGTCTTTGCACCTGTGGCACTTCAGGTTTCTCAAAAACTATAGGCTTCTTCTCTCCCTCATCCCAAGCTGGTGGGGTGGAACCTGCACTTTTCTCAATTGGCTCTGTTGATATAAGCCTCGTCGTCACATCAACGCCACCATTATCAACCTCCACTAAAACATCCTCCTTGGCAGATGCAATAAGCCTTTCGGATGAAGATTTCTTTTTTTCTTTATCCTTAGTTCGATTCCTGCCACGCCTTTTAACAGAAACCCCCTTTGAGCAAACACAGCCCATGGTATCCCAAATTTAAAGCTCCTCCTTTTCCTAAATAGGATTCTATGGACTCCCCACAAGATCCTATTTTTAACACAACATCCAATCCATTTTCACTCAATGTCTCTGACATTTAGCTGAATTCCAATCAGCATTTCTCTTAAATACCAATCAGTACAACAATTATTATACTAGATTTTTTGAAAAACAATAAATGGATCAGAACCCCAATAAATCAAAGAGAGACTAGTAAGTTTTAGGATCCAAAAGGGGTCAGGAAAATATGCAAGAACAATATAAAACAAGAATCCCACCAACCCCAGATCCCAGAATCTAAGGACCTTCACCTAACACCAACCCACATTGCAAGATAAAATCAAGAATGTAAGTGAAATTAATGTAATTTAAAAGGAGAATAACAAACAAAATACTGTACAATTTTATTTTTTTCAACTAGAGAAAATGTACAGATAAGATGATTCTAAAAGTTAGAATCTTGATGCAAAAGCCAATGATTTCAATTCAAATCACACAGTAATTGCAACAAGAAATATAACCGAAAAGAAAAGAGAAAAACAAAAGTTTCAAAATGGGTTAGTTCGAAGCTACAAATAGAGTGATTTTCGGATCTGAGAAAGCCCTAAGATTCTGAACGACCATCAAAATATCTGGTCCTCGACACAGAGTAATTAAGTTTCAGATATATTTAAAATTTTAATCTTGGAATATACCTAACTCTTTTTATTTTAGTTATTAAATCTTAAGAGATTAAAAATAGAGGTTTTAAATTATTTGCGAAATTATAATGGAGAAAAGAGAAAAAGAATTGATATTCCTATTTAAAAAGCAAATTATGGGGAATTTGTTGAGAGAGACAGAGGAAAGAACACAAACGTCTCGTGTGGAAGAAGGAAGGTACATATACTGAAATTTGCAGCAATTGGTTGTGGGGTCCATTACTGGATACTCCGACACGTGGCAGAAACATTAGGAATACTTTCATGTCATTTGGGACCCAGTAAGATATCATCTTACGTCCGAGACAAGGTTGACAACGTCTTCCTCTAATATGGACCTTAAGGTACTGCCAAAAAAAATTCAGATCCCTAAATTTACTTTGCTAAGTAATATACAGTATACACTAGTATTGATTGTGAAAATTAAATTTTCATATTTACACCAAATTATATTAAATTTTGAAATCATGTAATATAACGTAAATCAAGGTGTGAATACCTTTTTTAGCTGGAGATTATTTAATTAATTTATGTTTGACCAAAAAGTTTTAGACTTTTTTTGTTAAACTAATTTAATAAGAAGATAATGGGTGAATCCTAGTAAAATATAATAAATCTTAGATCTGAAGTTCGGTAATTTCGATGGTATGGGACCGTGTCCAAGTCAATGAATACAAAATTAATGCTCAATGATTATCAATAAATATGAGGATAAAAACATGCAATAAATGTGACAAATGACATTTGTCACGCCCCCAAACTAGGGGAGGCACGACTGGCACTCGATATTGTATTCGATCGAGTTAGCCACTAAACATACTAACTAACTAAACTGGGGGCCCAACAGATCGGGCAACACAACATCTAAAATACTAAGCCTGGACCGTTAAGGTCATGACCTGAATAACAATAATCTATATAAACAAAGGTAGACAAGCCAAAATATTAAAGTACTAGCTGACCAACGAGGCCGCGACTGAAGACATACATGCCTACACACATATATATACATGCCAAGCCTATGGGCTGGAGACTAAAAGTTGCAAAAAGAAACCTAGAATATTGTGTCCACAATAGCCTCTAAGAGTATCATAAGCACTGTCAGAACAAGGCCCCGACTATACCC